>CCAG010000333.1:0-54710 GCA_001077435.1 Glossina morsitans morsitans | reverse complement strand
CTTGGTGGTAAAAGAAGGAAGAAAACCAAATTTTCATAGTCTAGAATATTAAATGGACGTGACTGGTTTTTTCTATTTTTAGAATAAAAGCAGAGTGGTATGTATATTGTGTTTTATGTGTAAAAATCAAGAAACACAAAAAGCAAAGGCAATTTTTGATGCATATACATGTTATAGGCGTGTCCTTTGACAGATTTGGGTCGTTTTTAAATTCATTTGCAAATTTTTAGGTGATATAGTCATTCCCACGAACGGAAAAATGTTTACCATTGAAAGTAAACAGATGGGCAGACGGACAAATGAACAGAGGGACATGTTTAGATACATTCCGAATTTAAAACTGGCCAAAAATTGATATACTTTATGGGCTTTTTAAAGCTTGTTTCTGCGCGTTATGAATGTATTGGAAGAAAAATTGATTTTTGATACACAATAATATTTTGTAGGCGTGATCTATTTTTTCCATTTTTGTACAGATGCTAGAGCATCGCCCATAGAATACGCGTTGAGATTTTCGCACATTCATTTGCTATAGTTTATGAGCAATGAGCAATAAAGCAATTTTTCATTCCTTTTGAGAAACATAGGTGTTCTTAGTTTACGTGGTGCTATGAGTGTGTCCTTCGACCGACTTGATCCATTTTGAATACCAACCTGCGTGCATGAACTTCCAAGGTTTCTGGCAAATTTCAAGTTGAAAGCTTCATTTCTGCGACCAGGAGAATGTTTACAGGAGACATTAGACAGACGGGCAGACAGCCGGACAGATAGACGAACAGGCGGACGTGATTAAATCGATTTAGAATTTGATGTTAATCAAGACCATATGTACTTTGTGGGATCTCTGATGCATTTTTCGGGGCCTTGCACACGTTTTGACAAAGTGAATATACCCCTCATCCTTCAGTGATGGATACAAAAAAGAAGTCGAGTAAAAACGTGAAAATTCACAAACGACGGTTTCCGTTACACTTATATTGATTCGTCAATAGCAGAGATGATATCGATATGTCAGCTTACAAACTTATTACTATGTACGTGTTACTTGTTGTTTACGGTTCCAAGGCTTATTGATTTAGAGAACATTATGAAGTACACAAGCCGTTCCTATTTTTTTAAAAAGCATTCAATCACTCAACAATTTCCCGTTCACCTGCGTAAATTTGGTGTAACCAAGCTTGCATTTCAATGATAAATTCAATTAACTGACGTTGAATAAAAAGTGGATATGTTAAAGGAAACCAAATGACATAAAAAAAAAATAAAATGGAACACTCCTATACAGAGTAATCAACTATTCCTATTTTACTTAGAAATTGCAACAAAAATGATAAAAACCATCTCTTTAAATTCGTACCAATATTTGTGCTTTCGATTCTCTAAAATTAATAGAACTACCTTTAGGTATTGGCACTCTCTCCACTCTTGCATAAGCAATTTGCAATTTGAAAATCCTATTGAAGTGCGCAAATATAGCCTCTCTTTTAAACAATGGGAACGGAAAAGCGTTATCCCTATGCAACGGCTCATAATCGATAGATAAACCAATCGTATCTCAATTTGAAGGAAACATTTTAGTAAAAACAAGTAAATATCTTATAGTCGACCATTAAACACCCTGCAGGACTTCGTCTTATACAGTTATTAACTGTCTTTAGCTATAATCCACCAAAAATTATATATTGCTTTCATTCAAAGGCGTACTTTTCATGAAAGCCGGCATACTGAAGGATGCCCAAAACATCATATGATCCATCATGTGATCCAGATTTAGAAAACTCAGTTTACTTTCCAAAAAATGTTTTCATTGTTCACTTGGCGTCATAGAAAACTAGAAAATATACTTTCTCTCCATGAAAGAGCTTGCTTTTCATGATAACCCCTTATATACTTGAGGACCCAAACAATAGATCTGGGTGATCCAAAGTCCCTATTGTCAATTTGTTTTGATTATTTTGCTACTATGAACCAGCGTTAAAAATTCAACCATTTTCTGAAGGGCTCACTACTCCTGAAATATGCTATACGAAGTGGGGTCCAAGAAATAGAGCCAGGCGATTCAAATTTGGTCCATTTAGTTTTTATGTCAAATTTCTGAATGAACAAATTTCCACCATAAAACATTAATCATTAGGGCTTCTTGGAATGTAAGGGTTTACATTCCGTCAGAATTCCTATATACGGTGGTATCCAAAAAATAGACCTATATGAACCAAATTCGACAAAATTGATTTCTTGGTCAATTTACTCTCGAAAATTAGACCTTTTTACCATAGGCAAATACCGGTTTCTTAAAAACGGTTATCACGGAGGAGGTTCAAAGAATTGCCTTTAACCGATTCACAATTTTCATATTAAATTGAAATGCCGAAATACTATTACTGAGCGACTTTTGTGGAAAAATTTTGAAAATTGCAATTTTTTCTCATATAGCGATAAGGAGTTCGTCCTGGGATCCAAACACGTCACTGTATCAAATTGACGACCTACAGATTCAGCATCAAATTGCAAGGACAAACATTAGACGGACAGACAGCCTTAGTTCGATTCAGATAATTGTAGTAGAAGTTGAAGCCACCTTAACTCCTTTCGAAGCCAAGGGTTGCAGGGTATAACTAGAGTTTAACTGCTCCGTCGTCACTAGAAGTTTTGCATTCAACACACCAATCGAATTAATTCCCTTGCGAATTTGCCTCCACTACTCGTAGACAATTGTTCAAAGATAATTCGTAACCACATAGATAATCCACTTAAAATAAAGCGTTTTAATGGATTAAATGTTAAATTATTTGCCGAATTCTTTTTTTTTTGTTTTTTGTTTGTTTGTTTTTCACTCAATGCGTTGCATTTGAAAAAACTTTACGATTATGACGAACATAAATAGGAAACCCATCCATCAATAATTAAAAATTAAGCATTTAATAGAATTTCAATAAAAAAAAAAAAAATCTCCTATAAGTACAATATAAGATCATTTACGCACGACATCTGTATTGATAAGGAGTCGTTTATGTTCCCGCATAAGTTACGTTGCGTTCTTAATAAATACAAAATTGTTTCGATTTATTGCACACATATGTGTACGTATGTGCATATACGGTAAGTAGCTCAAAATCCATTTTTTTAAATGCTTTAAAAAAAATGCATTGTAAGCATTTATGTCGTTGTTGCTTGTTGGTTGGGGAGCTTACGTAACTTTCAATCGCCTTTTAGCGCACTTAAATACTGGTTACCAACTGATTTAGCTTTAAATCCTTAAGGTGACATAAACACAACAAGCATACAGTAAAACTCGTTTAATTCTGAAGAAATTTTATTTTTTTAATATTTTTTATTTACTTATTTTTATTTATTAATTTATTTATTTATTTTTTTTTTTCTGTTTCAATGGAAAATTTTCAATTTTGTGTAAAAATCGCAACGTTTTTCCAATCGCATAAAATGATATTAAAAAAAAAAGAAAACAAAAAAAATTGAAATACAATTTTTTAAATATTTCACACATACACGACTCCTTCTTCTATTCAAGTAAATGCAAAATAAATAAATCAACACTTGATTTGAACGGTGAGGCTTTTAAATTAAAGTATACGCTTCCTTTTTGAATATCCGAAGAAACGAACCAAACTGTTTGAAAACACGTCTGTAACTAAAGTAAAAGTTGTTGGATTGTCTTAACTCTCTGGCCGTTATATGAGAAGCAGGCAGCTCGATATGTTTTTTCTTTTCTTAAATCTTTATTGTCAAGAAACAAAAGCTACACGAGGCAGTGTGTTTTTAAGACGCCCGCAATTCAAAAGCTTAAAAAACAAAATAAAAAAATAAAATAAACAAAAAAAACAACAAAAAAAAAAAAAACAAGAAAAAAGAGCACTTTACTCTGAGTCGAAAGAAAAACGAATGAAACGATCGCTGATCTGTTACCCATGCGCCCGTAAGAGCCTAAGCAGGCGAAAATGAAAAGAAAGATTTTTACAGACAAGTCTGGTTAAGAAATTGATGACGAGACGCATCATGAATTTCATGGATTTTTTAACCATCAGTCATGGCAGCAAATAGCCTCGGCATTGCAGTCAAATCTAATTGAAGTTAACGCTAGCTAATACTTTTAATGATATTCCATTTCCATACCTATATTAAAATCGTTTATCTTTTGCATTCAGGTATTGAAAATTGGAAATTTTCCATACAATATTTTTCATTTCAATGTTAAGCACATAAAAATTCCACCGAAATTGTTAAAAATATTTCTTTACATTTTATTAATATTTAATTAATTTTCCTTTTAGAGTTTCTTTCGTAACTATTTTGCTTTCAATTACCCATTGTTTTTCAAGCTCTTTGCTACCTTTTTGCAAACAAAAAAAAAAACCAACGGATATTGCGTCAAAGAAGCCGTTAAAGAAAAGCTTCTCATTACAATTATCATCTTAAGCGAAACCAACAGCACAACAAATCCACAACTAATTGATTAAGATTTTTATTATGATTTCGATCCATTGTTTCTTTGTTTACAAAAAACAATAGGGCTATAAAAAAAAAAAGAAATAAATAAAAAAAAGAAAGAAAAAAACTAACAAAAAAAAACATCACTCACATACACAATGGTAGCAAAACAAATAAATTTGTTGTTTGTTGCTTACAATTGCCGTAACAACAATTAACACATTTTCCATCATCATAATACTGATGAAGACGTTGATAGTGACTTAAAAAATATACAACACACACACAGATAATTGATGATGCAGCAGCGTTAATGATCATCATGCTGATGATTTCACACTTAGTGAGACAGGTATACACGCCTCGAAGGCGAAACTTATAAATACTGATAACCCCTAGAAAATATATATGAAAATTACAAAATATTGTTAATGTTGTTTTAAATACCGTAAAAGCCTTTCATATAGATTTTAGGATATTATAAATTATTGACAATTGATTCTTTGATTCTGGTCATTTCACATCCCTACTCGCAAATTTTTTCTCTCAATTGAATATTGCTAATATCAGAGAACGGACGAATGGACAGACATAAATTATTTAGCATCAAAACTACATACTAATTATAATTCTATACAATCTACTCAACTTCCAACACGTGCTTCAAATGAGATTCCAAAGTGATACACTCATTTTCTGAGGGGGTCTGAAGTAGCACTGCTAGTATCACTTTTCCTCCGCCGTATTGTTGTTTGTAATCCTTTTAGGACGAGAAATATTGGGGTGGTCATAAGTTGCAGTGAAGGATAAAACCCTTCAATTCTCCCCCTTGTGCGTGGAAAAATAATAATAAATGTTTCTCGCATAAGGTTTATTTAACCCTTCTATAGCCTACATTACCACTTGTCCTGTAAAGAATATGTAACACATAAAAGGGCTTGCTATAGACTTATCCTCAGTTATATGGCTTTAAGCTCGTCTATCCCTCTGCCTATCTGTCCATTTGATATTTGCTCAAGAAATTTAGAACACTGATGTTTTTTAAACCACGGACAAAACATATTGAAAATGGACTCGAGCTGAGTGCTTCTGTGACCATTCTCAAAGAATTTGAAAAACGTAAAGTTTTTGTACGATAACAAGACATAATTACTAATATTTTATGACGAAAATGAATAAAGAGTTGTATTAGGCGAGATGCTGTAATAGAATTTCATGGTCGGCCTTACCCGGCTATAAGGTTTTTCATCGTTTTTAATATAACAACACTTTTGATGATAAATTAATCAAGATTACATCTTCTGTTACTATCTATAGACTTCTTCTATTTGTTGTGTCGTCCAATGCCACTTCGTTTGAATTATCAAATCTTAATTCAAGGAATTTGAGTGCCTTATAGTCGTCAAAGATTGCGGTAGGTATTTGCATTGTTCAAGGCATTAATTTGACTTTGTAGGTTACCTCGTCTCAGTTAATTGGTTTCATTTACCTAAAGGATCTATAGAAAAATTTTTATCCACTGCTTTCCGCTCCTCGAGCATTTCTCAATAAAGTACAAAATCTTGTACCCCACAAAAACTAATTTTTTTATTTTTTTAACGAAAAGACTCCTTTAAAACATGATTGGACGGGACCTTTTGCCCTCTTTTATATCAGTGAAGCGATGTCATTTGACATCTGTATCACTCTGAGTGGTAGTAACTATAGTTTTTTTTTTTTTTTTTTTTGATATTCGCGAATTTCGCCTGTCTTAACTTTAGTCGATTTAAATCAATTCTTCCCGGAGAATTTTTTTAGGTGTTTTCTTAAAGTGCTCTGAAAAGACTTCAACCGAGATTCATAGTCTTCAAATCATTACCAATCAAAATGTGACTTGTCTCCATTGAGAAAATAATGTCAAGTGATCATTTTTCGGACCATGGACTTACATGTCACATTTTTTTTATGATGCTCCCAACTAAACGGCTTTTTATCTTTAGGCAATGTGTCTCCAAATTCAACTTAGCCAAGTAAAATTGACATTCACCAATCCCAATTCATAATCGCTCTCTATAATAGAGCACACTTCTGACAAAAACGAGTATACAACAGTCTAGCTGTTATCTTTGTAAGATAAAATTTGCATAATATGTATAAGCAAAAAAACAATTTCCTTTAACGAGGCTAATATTTGAAACAATTAGACTCGTAAGGCAAAATGACTAAAAAAAATATTATACTTTTTCGAAGCAAAGACAAGTGGTTTTTTTTTTTTTTTTTTTTTGAAAAGGTGCAAAATTCGCGAAAAAAGTTATGAGACAACTTTATACCTTAATATTCATGTTCAGTAATTCGCGATTCTCTCAACGTTTCTCTCTTCTATCATATCTTCAGTCTTTCCATCTTTCCTCTCTTTTCGTTTTTCTCATTTGTGGCTTCAAATCTGAAATTTTATAGTCCGATCTATTATATTATTTATTCTTTCCCATTATATAAGGTGTGGCTTAACTCCAAACATAATCACGAATCTAAATAATTTAACATTTATATATATCTGTATGATAGCGATATATTAAATATGTCGTTTGATACGTTTTTCTATAACTAAGCATAACTGATTAATGGATTATTATGCGAATTTTCATAAATCTTTAATGTGTATAAAATCACCTATAATCCATATATAACGCTGTATACGAATATACACCGTTAAGTCAACAAGCACCTATTGTGGATATCAACTGCTAACTGCTGTGGGTAGGATGACATATGTGTTTATCAACGGTTTACATCACCTTACTAAAACCTATCATTTTGTTCATAAAAATGTTTTATTGTAAAAGGCGCTTATAAGAGGCAAAACAGTCGTTCCAACTGTATACAATAATCATTTTCTCACAATTGTCTTTTTTGCGCGTCAGTTAAAAACAATTAATGTCTCGTGTAAAATTAAAATTTTTTTTTTTTTTTTTTCATTTTATATCATGAATTGATTTCCCAAGAAAATAACACCAAAGACCTTGAGACTTATAAAATTTAATATTAAATCATCTCCCATCTCTCTCTCTCTCTCCCTCTCCCTCTTATTTATTGAAAATTCAAGTGTAAATATATATGTAAAGCAAAACTTGCACTGAAATCCATATGCACTTGTGAACAACAACAACAACAAGCAGTGCTTCAATATAGTTTATGTTGTATAATAAACAACTAACCTTGCAAGCTACTTCTCCTGCATACTGCGATGCGTATCATTGAGAATATGCTCATTGTTATTTCAAATGGTATCTCATGGTCTTTAAAATGGACTATAGAATCGATTTGAAAACAGGATAAAATCACTCACCAATATTTCTTTTTTCCCTCCTTTTTGCAAACGAATAGCTAGATTTTAGTTAACAAGCAAGGAATTTATTCGAGCAACTACTTTCGCTAAAGTCAATCAAGCAAGGTTCCCTTAGAAGTCCCGGTTAATGGGCACAAGTTCTTAATGAAAATAAGTTTTTTTCCGAAAATCTGTTAGTGATTTTGTGAACAAATTGCTAATTACTTTCAAACTGGGTGCGTACAATTAAGTCAAGATTGTGTCAGCCAAGTTTCGAGTTTTTACTATTTTAAGAATTTCAACAACATCCAGACGAACAATCGAAAATAGCCAAACATATTAATGATTCAATATTGATGATAATCTATAAATTGATTTTAAGGGTTGTCTGAGGCGTATTTTTGAATACTAGATGGGTAACGACAAAACCTGTATAACATACCGCCATCCTTCACAGTGATGGGTAACAAAATCAACGTTTGTCATGTTACCTCTACAAATTCTTTTGCTTATTGCATTTTATAACTTACGCTCCTAATCTTCGTGTTCTCGTTTAATTGCTTTTCTATAACACGATCAACCAGACATTTCCGCTCTCTTCCACTCGCTTTGAAATGATTATAATTAATAATCTTTTCATAAACCAGTTTTCATCCATACATACGAAGAGAGTACCAAAACTGTTTTGCTTTCTTTACCAGTTTCGTTTAATGGATAATTTCTTCGTAATTTTACAAATTTATTTATTAACTACATACAGACGTAATATATGGTAAGCAGCAGTTAATCGTCAACTAAATGTAAAATTTGAAGAAAAGAAAAAAAAAAGACAAAGTGTTGGTTACACAAAAAAAGAAGTTGATTAATGTTTTCAAATGTTGACATTCATTCATTCAGTTGCGTTTATATGGAATTTGTTTTTCGTTTAATTAAAATTCGCGACGATGATATTTATCGGGATCGAAATATGAAGTGACCACAACACGATCACTAAATTTACGGCCCGTTAAAGCTTGCTGAGCCTTTTGGCAATCCATTACCGAATTGAATTCAACAAAGACTTTACCGCAACCTGGCACGTCAACTCCCTCGATAGGACGGGGTATCTCCACGCTACGTACAACGCCATACTTGTTGCATTCCTCTTTAATATCTTCCAGTATATCTTCGTATTCCTCCTCATCGCGCAATTCATCGGGTGTAACCATATTAAGGAGACATAAGACTTCAGTAGGAGGACCGGATATACCAACCATAGACAGACCAGGTACTTGTATCATAACTGGTGCAGCGGTAGTATGATTATTTTGAGCATTCTTAGCTCCTACACTGGCACGTTGAACGATAAGCTTCTTGTCACCTAACTGCATGCCATTCAGACCAGCAATGGCCTGCGATACCAATAAAAGAAAAACATCACTAAAAGCTAATCCAGACTGTTTGCCATAATTAAATCGTTTTACCTGGTCGGTTATACTGTGATCTATATATTCACAGAATGCATATCCTTTACTTAAACCGGTGGCAGCGTCCTTAACCAAATTGAAAGCTCTCAACTGGCCAAAAGACAATAAAAGTTCTTTAACCTATTAAGCAGAAATAAACAACATATACACCTATGTAGAAATTCCATATAAGCGTTTCTTTAAAATGCTTTCGATTCTTAATTTAGAAAAAAAAAAAAAAAAGTATATAATAAAAACAATAAGTTGTTTAGAGATATCTGTCTTCAACTGTTACTGAGAAGTGAGCTGAAGAGACCATCAACCGATCACTAAATTGGAAAACCTAGAAAAAATCAAACGCGCAGTAGACCATAATTTTTGATATCATTGTGATCTAAGAGGAGAGTGAATCAAGCAATTTCATGTATGCACCTTGGAATCTAAGCTAAGAAGAATATTCAAAAAATATGTAAATGATTTGTGTGCAAAATCATGTAGAAACTTGCCTTCAATTTGTAGTGAAAATTTTTCGGGTGTGTGTGTTTTTTTATAAAGAGCTGAAACTGCTTGTCTTGGCAGTTAGGTAGTGCAGGGGACTCAAGAGATATTTTTTAGCACAACAGAACTTGAATTACAGCACAACACCACCACCACCTAAGCTACAAGAACACAACATATACAACAATTATTAACATCATATTTTTAACTCAACAACAAGTAATGTTCACACTTAAGATTTTTTTTAAATGTTGCTTTGCTTTCTCCTGCTGAAAATATAGTATTTTTCCTTTTTTTTGTTTTTTTTTTTTTTTTGTTTGTTTTTGTTAAAACCTTGAAAAAGAAAACCTATAAACTTTTATCTGCATCTTCAAGTTAAGCTGAGTTTGCAGTACGCAGTTAGTTACCTGATCCTCATTGAGATAATTGGGTAGACCTCCAATAAATATTTTATGTGGCGAATCGGGTACCACAGCCGAAATAACGCCATTTGCTATTAAATAAATTGTAAATCCATTAAGTTTCCAATTCATTTACGATAAAGAGGCAAGAAAAAGCAGATAGGATATGTTTTGCTTACCGACTGGTTGTGCCACCGGGGTTGACTCAACCACACCGGGCATTGGTTGATAATCATGAGGTCGTCGTATTTTTAAGCTTTGACCCTTAAAACTAATGCCATCGAAAGCCATTGCTTGGGTGGTTTCATCGGTGGAGCGAAACTCCAAAAACGCGAAATTCTTATCCAAATTAATTTGACAAGCCAATACCGGATTACCCGCCGCTTGAGCCAACCCAGTTAAATGCATTTGTTGATTAAAGAATTCCATCATTTCGTCTTCAGTTACCCCAAACGGTATGTTTCCGACATAAAGGCGCCGTGCTTGACGCGTTATAGTCGAACCAACCACCGGTACAGCGGCTTGTGGTATTTCCGGCAAAGCATTAGCTGGTATCTGCCCAGCCGCTTGCATTGCTTTGTATTGCAATGGTGTAATGTGCTCAAAACCAGGCGGCGGCACATCCCAATACAAAGATGGTTTACGACGACGACTGCGTCTATTGCGATCTCGCTCACGATCATCTCGTCGACGATCGCGATCGCGAGAACGAGAACGCCGTCTATCCCTGGAACGTGAGCGAGTTCTGTGCCGGCGTCTGTCACGGTCTAAAATCAAGAACACCACATTTAATTGCTGCCACTAACAATTTACATCCGCAAACGTGAACGCTAATAACAATGATCCAATTTACTTACCGTCTGCACCCATTTTTTTAATCTATTTTATTTATATTCACAAGCACTAATAAGTCTTTGCACTAACGCAGAATTCTTTTTCAATATTTGTAATAAAATGTGATAACTTTTATAGATTTATGCGTGCTTTGCTGTGTAAATATATTAAATAGGCATCAAAGATTTTTGTTGCTGCGTTTTAAAAGAATAAATGATATGGAAACACAAAACAGGGTGAAACAGATAATATTTATTTATATTGCAATGTCAAAACAACCGTTTGTTTTATAAAGCAACCTCTTGCTAGGGAAAAATTTAACTTTGGCACAGAAGAACTCTAAACATCGTTTCTTGAAAGGAAGATGATGCCAAAATTACTACGCAAATGAAAAAAGTAATGGAACAATAAAGTATTGTAAATACTTTTTCGAAATTTCTTCATATAATGAAAACGTCAGACAGTTTATACTTTTTAAAAATAATTAAAACCAATAAATGCCTTTACAATTGCACCGTATACAGAGAATACAAGTATACATTTCTCTAGTTTGCCACTATAACGTAAGTAAGCGTAACGTCACGTAACGTAGCATAAATGTTTAAAACATATCCCCTCCTTCTTATGCTAAATAACTTTATTTCATTATTTAACCCCGATGCAAAACAGAACTTTCCATTGGACTTGAAGCAACTCCATTTTACTCGTATTTCATTTTTAAAAATGTTCATTTGCAATAACTTCTAATGTAAAGTATGCAACACATACAGCAGATACATAACAGAGAGTTAACTCGGCTAATTATCAATTAAAAAGACGCTTTTGAGAATATTACCAGAATCGTTGTTGTTTTTTTTTATTTTTCGTTTCGCAAAAATACTATTTGAGCGGCAGTATTCACGATCTCTATAATGATAAGTCCTTCTAGTATGTACAATGTTAGAGATTGTAAGTTGACGTAACAGATTTGTCACGTCAGAGTCGCGAGAGTCGCCAGGGTTGCACCATTCTGTCAATACCCATTAATAGTTACATCAAATTGAAACTTTTTAATAAAAATCGAAATTTTAGTGCTTTTGTTGAGGTCAGCCACTTATCTGTTCAAAATGTCCGTATATTGAAGCATAATTTAGTCGGGAACTCTGTTCGCTGATATATTTATGCCTGCAAACGAGCTTTTGAGATCCAAGATACGAAAACATATACGTAACGTTACTAATACAAGCAAACCTTATTTTTTCTAAACATAAACATACTAGAAAATAACGACTATGCTTTATCTCAAAAGAATATACGATCTCTACAAAATGTCAACATTGCTTTTGTCAAAACTATTGTTTTGAAAGTGTCTTGAAAACAAATAACTCTTAGTAATCAATTGTAGAGTAAGCAGAAAGGGAAATCTATTTAATTAAGAAAAGGGAAGGAAAGCAGTCAAACATATATGCACGAAAATGGGCTACGATGGTAAGTACAAGATGAATTCTATTCTGTGGACTTTGTCGAATCTATTAGACATTTTAAGGGGAAATATATCCCGAATTATTTTTGCATAGTTTGTGAATTCTTGAAATCGTTTTTTCTTTCATCCATAAATGATCTTAGAACGTAAACGCCGTCGCTCCAAATCTAATTCGCGGTCTCGGTCCAGATCACGTGAATATCATCGTCGCAGTCAAAGTGGAAAATCACGCGACCGCTCGCGAGACCGTCGGCGTCATAAGTTGTATCGGCGAAAACCTTCTTTGTATTGGGATGTACCTCCGCCAGGTTTTGAGCATATTACGCCTATGCAATATAAAGCCATGCAAGCGTCTGGTCAAATACCTGCAAGTATTATCCCGGACACACCCCAAGCGGCAGTACCTGTTGTAGGCTCAACGATTACACGCCAAGCTCGGCGACTTTATGTGGGCAATATACCGTTCGGCGTTACCGAAGACGAGATGATGGAATTCTTCAATCAACAAATGCATTTGGTTGGTTTGGCTCAAGCGGCCGGTTCTCCAGTTTTAGCATGTCAAATCAATTTGGATAAAAATTTCGCTTTCTTGGAATTTCGTTCAATCGATGAAACAACTCAAGCTATGGCTTTTGATGGCATCAATTTCAAAGGGCAAAGTTTAAAAATCAGAAGACCGCATGATTATCAACCTATGCCTGGCATGACAGACACTCCTACAGTTAAACCGGCAGTAAGTAAGTAATCATTTTCTATTCCAATATATATATATAGTGTGTTAAAAATGTGATTTTTAATTGCAGTTACAACTGGTGTCATATCCACTGTCGTGCCGGACTCACCTCACAAAATATTCATTGGTGGTTTACCCAACTATCTTAACGATGACCAGGTATGTTTTCTTCTGAAGACTTTATTGCAATTTTCTAATGTTGCCAATGCATTAAAGTCGCGACACGTGGAAATTTCTTTTCGATTTTTTTTTTTTTTGTAGATTTGTACAAAATTTGCTTAATAGCAAATGAAAATAAGAATATTTTTTTTTTTTGTTCGTATTAAGGAGACGCAAGCAAATTATTTGATTATTTAAAAAGTATACAAACGGTACAAACTGTGTTTCATTAACTAGAAGTGAATAATTTATGATCGCGATTTAACGAATCTTGTGCTGTGATAGATAATGATGATTGTTCTTTAAACATATAATATTTTCAGCTTTTAGTGAGGTGAAATTTTTAAAAGGTACCTATTTTATATAACCTTTCAGGAAGAAGTACTGACAGCAGTGTATACAATGCTGTCATTATTATTTTTGTATTCCTTGGCCTGGCTGAGTCCTTACACGCTGAACCGAAAACCAGGGTTAAAAATGCAGGAAATTTCCGTTTTTCAGCTTATCGGCACGGAAACTGTACAGTTTCTTTATGACCTGGGTTTCGTTCTTCCTCTTTTGCATTTTTTCCAATGTTTAGGTCCGATTATTTTTTTTTGCAGGCATTTATTACAAACTTTGTTTACAGCTTTCACTTCTACCGTTCATTGTGTCCTGTATAAAAGGAGCGTACGTCGCCACAGCATTGTATAGCAGTTGACTTATATTTAAATGAAATAAACTTTCTCGTTTACAGCATTCTTTTCCAGCATATATACAAAATAACAATTCTTTATTATTTCAGCGAAACGATTTCTCAATTTTCAGAAAAGCAAATTTTCATTTTCTTTTACAGCATTTATTTAATTATTGTAGATTAGTTTATGCCGAGCAGCTCCCTAAAAACAAATAACAATGAACAGCATAATTTGATGTTCAATTGAAATTGATTTGTTTTGTTAAACATAGAACGTTTTGTCTAAACGCATTTCATATCAATTCAGTGAAATATCCCCCTCTTTATAACTAAAAAACCCGGAAAAATTTATTCTCTTACTACTACTACTACTACTACTACTACTACTACGATATTAAAAAGGCAAGTTTATTAAAAAAAGTAAGAAACATAAACGTATAAACAAGCGTAAGAGTGTGTTTGTTTGTTTAAGATTTTCAGTTAAATAAAGTTAAGTATTCAATTAAAGCGTTCATAAAAAAAAAAAAAAACAAAAACAAAAGCAAAAGCAAAAAAACAAAACAAAAATGTCTTACAAGTCAAGAGAATTATCATCCAAATATGACTTCAAATGAGACATTCTTGTTTTTCTTCCCTCTCCTACCGTTATCAACTATTCTAACATTAGATGATATTATCTTTTCCTTACAAATTCTCAATAGGTTAAAGAGCTTTTACTGTCATTTGGTCAATTGCGGGCGTTCAATTTGGTGAAAGATACCGCCACTGTCTTAAGCAAAGGTTACGCTTTCTGTGAATATGTTGACCTAACCATAACCGACCAGGTAATATAATACATATCATATTTATCGAATAAGACCGTTCATTTATAAAAGAAGGAAGAAAAAAAAGAAAAAGAATATTTTATGTGATGAGCACATTTTTCTCTAACTAAATTAAAAGACAACTAACTCCACTCTTAGTCATGAAAAAGGAATTTTTGTACAAAACTGGTCCGAGTACATCGCAATTATATTAAAATTTTCTACTATCAAGTTGCGTTCAACTAACCGGAATCCCTCCAATTCAATAGAAAAACCGCTTCTCCTCCCGCCTGGTTTAACATCTTAACTATTGCAGCTTCTTAGCTTTAATCTGTTTTAAGTAAACCAAAAAGTAAAAAAACCTTCTGGGGCCTATATCGTCATAAACACCATACCAGGAGATGTAGGAGATAGCGTTCCTCACGATGGCACGATCGAGGGTCTCAAGGAAAAGGCAATCTCATCAATCAAGATCATAAAAAATAAAACATTTGGGCGCGACTACGGATGACAACTATGGATGATTCCATGGTCGTAGCTATAGTGTAAGTGGACAGTCGGTAAAGGCATAACACCGATGTGCCGATTAAGCACACATCTACAAGGCTGCCGCCATCAGCTCCCTGTTTATTTCTTTTTCTTCCCTCATTTCTTTCTGACCGTCACCGCGTTACGCGATTGGTCATATCAACAAGAAAAAAGTTCAACGGAATGAAACACAAAGAAGTTTAAGGCACTAATTAATTGAAAAACAAAGAATATGCACAACGTAGATGAAACAAACTTCCATTTCGGTAAATACCGGGGGATGGAGGTATACCCAGTTTGTTTTCTTTCATAATGTACGTAATACCCAAACGGAACCTTGTATATTCTTGATCAGCATGAAATTCTGCACTGATTAAGCCATGTCTGTCCGTCTGTTGGCGTTGTAGTTGGTGCTCTCCTGGTCGCCAAAATGTAGATACCGACTTCAAATTTGGTACAAAGGTTGAAAATTTTTGCATGCAGGCTGGCATCGAAGGTTAGCCAAATTGGTCAGAGCGGAAGCCCGCAGAGGAGCGTAAACGGAACGTAACTTCGTTTTTTTTAGCAAAAACTTGTGATTTTTTGTTCATTACTCAGCCGTGGAGTGTTCACACAAAATTTCTTGGACATTAAAATCTTAAGTGGACAAAGGGTTCATCACGGTGGGTATACGAGACTTCGTCCCCACCGAATATAACTTTCCTACTTGTTTTCAAATAGAATTTCAAATTGAAGTATGGCTTTTTACTGTATCGGCAATATGCTTGTGTTGTGAATGATTTTAATAAACATAAAGATCGGGCGATATCACTTTACTTGCATCATAACAGCAACCTAAATCTTAACTTCTTCTTCTCCTCTGGATATTACACAATAGCAAGTGTAAGACTCTTGATAATATCATTTTTTTCTTTAGGCCATAGCTGGCTTGAATGGTATGCAATTGGGGGACAAGAAACTGATCGTGCAAAGAGCAAGCGTTGGCGCAAAAAATGCTCAAAATAATACTGGTACCGTGGCCCCAGTTACAATACAGGTACATTTCTTATTTAAAAGTGTTTTTCGAAAGCAGGAGTTATTCGTTTTACTTTGTTGTAGGTGCCCGGCTTGTCTACGTTTGTCAATTCGGGTCCTCCTACCGAAATTTTATGCCTTCTTAACATGGTTACACCTGATGAACTGCGTGATGAAGAAGAATATGAGGATATTCTGGAAGATATTAAAGAAGAATGCAATAAATATGGTGTAGTACGTAGCGTGGAGATACCAAGGCCGATTGAGGGGGTTGATGTACCGGGCTGTGGTAAAGTTTTTGTGGAATTCAATTCCGTTATGGATTGTCAAAAAGCTCAGCAAGCTTTAACGGGCCGTAAATTTAGTGATCGTGTTGTGGTCACTTCATATTTCGATCCCGATAAATATCATCGCCGTGAATTTTAAATTAGGTTTTAATTTGTCGAATCAATTTTTTCCCTTGATTCACAAGGGATTCATTTTAATTAAATTTTTAAGCAAACGCGAATATATAAAGGAAAATATATACTTTTTAATAAAATTTCGCAAAAGTGACGTTTCAAAATAAGAAATCTATGCGCACACCATCCGCTCGAGAATGACAATGAAATTTGCTTCATTGAAAAATGTATATGCATTTGCATCACATACATATGTACGTAACAACTTTGTAATTTTCGATGGATGAGGTTTCAAAATGTAAAAGTTTGAATTGAATTTTTGGCCAAAGAATTACAACTCACTGGTATATGCGTTACGCTGTTGACTATCATGAACAGCAAAAATGTTGACAACTGATCCCTAATTAACTCTTGACGTCATTTCCGATCTTTGCCGAGCCGGAGTGATTGATGTTGTTTCGCGTTAACACCGTTTGATCAGAGGGCTCTCGAGAGTCACACGGCATAGATGATGTTCAGCATACCGTAATCTACTTCAGCTAATAAAACCAGTCAGGTTGTCTCTCCTTCCTTCTAAAAAACTAATTTCCACATTGAAAAATCCTTTAATGAAATATACGCGGATGATTTATCTAATTGTTCGAGCAGTTTTGAATAAAATGTCACTTTTCTCAATGAAAATGATGCACTTAAAATTAATTAAATAAAATTTATTTGTAATAAGCCATTACAAAAAAAAAAAGTTTATTTATTTCCAAATCCAGTTATGAAATAATAGCCGCTGATACGGAATAACTTCTGAGTAAAATTGCTGGAGGTATGGAAGAGATACAAGAAATAGAATATTAAACATCGTCTGCAATGGCATATTTATATACCCTACTTTAAAGCTCCATCGTGCCTTTAAGGTGGAATGTGGTGCGAAAGAAAAAAGTTATTCCAATCATTTGAGCACATAGCTCAAAATATATTTTCCAATTTTCTAAAAATTTGATTTCTCCCGTCCAGCAGTTTCACAACATAAGGAACCATTTCAGTTCTCATGATATTACTACGTGATGCAGCAAATATTGAATTTGTATATGTTTGAAAACTAGAATCGGTTTACGGTTCTCGATATCGAATTTACATTTTGGGTTAATGGTTCTCGTCCAACCTTCAGACCTTTATGCACTTCCTGTAATTCTTCATTCATAAAAATATTCGTGCTCGTGTTTCAATTATGTGCGAATATAAAATTCAAAATAATGTGAAAATTTATTATAAAAATTAATTCAACATTCTTTGCATCCCCTTTATGAACATAATTTAAATATGTTGTGTTATAAAAATCTATAATGAAATTGAGAAGAAGATAAAGGCTTCCTTTTGCTTGTCTAATTGAAATGGATTGAGTAAAAAACCAGAAATGCATAATTGCAAGACATTTTTTAAATATGGAAAGGCCGGTTGATCGTTAGGAATGATTTTCGTATCGGTTTCTTAATAGCTCTTAAGAAATGCTTCCGTCAAAATAGATGTTAATAAGAATAGTTTTTTGCCTATTGCGATAGCGGCTCTGCACCGATCACGCAAGTTCTGAAATTCGATGTGTAGCCCGTAATTAAAAGGGCATATATTAATTTCTAGCTTATTATATTTGTTTGAATACTTCAACAACACAGGGATGATGAGTTTTTCGGAAGGGCAATCTATCATAATTTCATTCCTTAATCACACGAATATATTTGATGATTACTATGTCGCAAATTGTCTTATGTGGCATACTTTTTATTACACATCTGTATGAAGAGTTTGATGAGTTTTACTTCGTCAAGGTGAACAATCAGTAATCGCAAAGAAAAAATCAATCGTCCTTTCTATAATATCCCGGCAATTCGTCACGGTGTCCGAAATTGTCAGCATATACAACTTGAAGAGTTCATCATTATTCTTAAAAAGTAAATCTTCGTTTGTGTAAATTCAAAAATTCATATGCGCCATTTGCATTAATTTTGTAATGGATTCTGGTAACTCTATTTTGAATCAATAAAAGAATATTGCCATTACAAAATTGCTTTTGGTAATTATCAGGAAAAAAAATCAGAAATATCTAGAAAGATATTTTTACGTATCCAATAGAAAATTTGGAAAAAAGTTAATTTATTCAGAAAATAATTAGAAATTCGATTAAAATCTGTTCAACTGTCTATGAAAATAATTGATTTGAGTTTTACGTATTAAAACGCTGAATAATTGGAAATATGGCCGCACCCTTTGCTTCCGAAGATTTGGAAAAATTAAAAAAATTTATTGATTTGTTAGCCAAAATCCATTAATACTGAATATGCCGCAGTTGGAATTTGTGAAAATATTCATAGAGAAATTTGGTGGCAAGGTGCCGGAAGGGACTTTTGAAATGCCGGCCGGAGGGTAATTAATATCTATTCATTTGCATGCGTATGTGTGCTAATTTAAGAAATCCATGTGTTTGCAGAAAATGCCCTTTTGGTGGTAACATCAAAACTGAAGCTAAAACTTCGTCAGTTCCCCATGAAGAAGAAAATAATGCTGAGGCTGAAATGGATGTGGAATCGGATGAATCCGAAATTGAATTGGATATGGAAGGTACGTGAATATTTAAGTGTTTAACATTTTGCGAATGTTATAATCTGTACTTATTTAGATGGATTTAACTGAATTAGGTTTAAGTTGTTTTTTTTCATGGTCAATAAGAGAAAAGCATAAATTTTTTTTTTTACTTTTCACTTAAATTTGGAAGAGCAAGGGATAGGTTTCTGCCCCTGTCCCTCAAAAAGATCACATTATAGCTGATAAGTGCTTTCTTTTTGTACGCTCCTATTTATATGTTTGCAGTGGCCAGTGCTCGCCGTACAGAAAATAATACAACCACAGATACAACGGAAACGCCAAATGTGGTTTATTTAGAGGAAAAGCCTTATAAACGTTGTAACAGAAAAAGAAAATCAATGAAATCTGAAAAATCCAAACGCAAGTCAAAAACAAAAATTGCAAAGAAGAAAGTGAGGTGCTTTAATAATGTTAATATGGACCCATTATACACATCAGAAATTTTGATAAAAACAGAACAAACTGATGATGAAGAATTGATAGGGCAGTCATCCAGATATAATAATCCAACGCATATCGACGATATGTTTGATGACAAAGATGCTGACTTTGTACTTGAATCTGATAAAGATGACGAGCCTCTAATAATGCTGCGCAAAAAAAGGGGAAGACCTGCGAAGTATCCGCCTAGAGATGATTTGTTTGATGATCGAAGAAGAAAAGAGCCGAGGCCAATCATTTGTGGAAGCTTATGCAAACAAAAATGTGCGGAAAAATTCACTGAAAAGCAACGCATATTAATGTGCGATCATTACTGGAACCTTAATCGAGAAAAGCGTATCGACTACATACGCAGTCATACGAAAGCCAAACGTTCTATTAGATTACGGCGTAGAGGTGAATGTAAACGAAATAATGTGTGTGTCTATTATTTGGAAGATGTTGCGCTGCAGAATGCTGCGCTAATAAGAGTTTGTAGATCGTATTTTGAAGCAACGTTGCGCTTATCACATTACGATATTAAAAAGGCTTTAGATGGTTTTGAACTACAACCGGAATTGGAAGTAAAACCTATGATAATTGAGACTAAGGAAAGTCGAAATTATCGCAATCAATACACAAAACGGAAGGAGGTTGAGCAAACATTAGACCCTGTTACCGGAAATCTAGTACCATTGTACGCTTGCGCGTCGGAAAATATCACAAACCTTTCCAGTACTGACGGTAGCAAACTTAAAAAAAAACGTATACGCCGAGATCCTACTCAACCAGTAGCTCGTTCGCCACGGCCGATTAACTGCGCTGAACGCTGCATATATAAATGTCATACAAAATTTACTGAAGAGCAGAGACAACAAATATGTTCTAATTTTTGGACCATGGATTATAAGCGACGCAAAGACTTCATTTTATCACGCGTGGAAACTAGAGAAATCCTCTATGAGACTACACCGGAATTTCGTAAATCAAATCGCCCCCCACGTACCTATCATACTAGATTTTACTTGCGCGCTGGTCTCCACGGTGAAAACCAGCGCGTATGTAAGAGTTTTATGATGGCCACTTTACGTATCGGTCATCATTTTATATCGAACGCGTTACAATTCGCTGATCAAACTACAGGCTATTATACGGGTGGTGATAGGCGAGGTCAGCATACACCCGGCAATAAAATAAGTAGCGAACGTATAGAGGAAATAAAGCAACATATTGCTGCATATCCTACATGGATGCCTAATAAGAAGAGTAAAACTCGTTATCTCCATAGTTCGTTAAGCATCAAGCGTCTTTATATTGATTATAAGGAAAAGTGTATAGCTGAGCAAAAGAAATTTGTTTCGAGCAATTTCTTTTACGGAATTTTTCATAACGACTTCAAATTGGCCTTTTTGAAGCCAATCGCTGCGAAAGAGGAAAATGTAGGTAACAAAGGTTTCATTAATTCAAATCCTCATATATCCAATTACACGGGCGAGGAGCCTGGAGGATATTGGTCTAACTCAAAAGGCGATAAATTGAATCCGCTCATAAACAATCTTGTAACACCATGTTCATTAAGTACATTTCATCAAATACCAAATGTTATGCCTACTGTCTCTTCTTCTTCTTTGTGCTTATCACAAACCTCTAGTTCAACGTCTTACAATCAACCTATAAATTATTCGTCACACTTAGAAAATTATGGAAGCTCCTTAAGTGTCAATCAAGTGTTAACTTCTACTCTGGCCAGGCCAGAGAGCTTTAATCAACCATTATTCGAGGCCTCTCATACCGCCTCAAATATATTTAGAATGCTATAGAATGTAATATTTTAGCAAGATATGTAAGTGCGGAAACTTATATGTAGTTATTATAATAAATTGTTCCAATTTACTTTCATTTTTCATCTTTTATTTCAAGTACGGTTTCTCCTTCGCGCAAAGAGAAAAGTCTTTACTTTAATAGTAGCATGTATATATGTTGTGTGCGCTTGCAGTATATTTTCTCATTTCTTACCAGGAAATTTCCATCATAGCTGACATAGCTTTTCTTTTGTACACTTTCATTTGTCTGTTTGCAGCGACCGGCATCATGCCTAGTGTAGAAAATATTATAAAAATAGAATCATCCATAGAATCGCATATGGATCCTTTGCACACTCCTGAGCTCGTACCCAAACTCGAAGAAATTGATATTTTTGAAGATGAAGATGAAGATTTTGGAAATGATGATGATGATGATAATGAATTTGAACCCGATTCGGAACAAGATGATAATGAACCCTTAATAAAACTGAAAAAAAAGCCAAGACAACGCATTCGTCGTCGTACGTTAAAATATGGTAATTCAAAAATTAAAATACCTCGGCCAATAACTTGTGGAGATCTTTGCAAACAAAAATGTCGAGAAAAATTCACCGAAACCCAACGAAAATTAATGTGTGAACATTATTGGAATCTTAGTCCTGAAGAGCGCACAGTTTTCATTAGAGATCATGTAAAAGCAAAAATTTTCATAAAACTAAAGAGAAAACGGAAAACTGATCGAGGGAATACTTCCGTATATTACCTGGAAGATCCGACATGGATAAATTCACCTCATCTGAGAGTTTGTAGATCGTATTTCGTAACCACTTTATCTTTGACGTATTACATTTTAAAAAAGGCTTTGGACGGCTACGAAATGCAACCGGAACCTGAATTGGAGAAACCCTTGCATCTTGAAACAAAAGAAGACAGAAGGAATAACAATCAATACATAAAAAATAAAGAGAGAATAAATAAATCATCTGAAGTAGAGCATATCTTAGACCCTGTAACCGGGAACTTAGTAATCGAGAAGAAGGAAAATAAGTATAAAAGGATGCGGGGGCAGCCAGATAAACACTTTCCAAAGCCCATATCGTGCGTTGAGCGCTGCCTTCATAAATGTCATTTGAAATTCACTGAAGAGCAGAGAAAACTAATTTGTTCTTATTTTTGGTCAATGGACTACAAGCGGCGTAAAGATTTCATTCTATCACATATGGAGACCCGAGCCGTTCAATCAGTTTTGACGCCAGAATTTCGCAAATCAAATCGTTCTTCACGATCCCATCAAACTTGTTTCTATTTGCGTGCAGGCCTCAGTGGTGAAAATCAGCGCGTTTGTCAAAAATTTTTTACTGCCACACTCTGTATTACCCGACGCGTGATTGTTAATGCGTTAGAATTTGCCGATCAATCTACTGGTTATTACATGGGTACCGATCGTCGAGGACAGAATGCTATAAGTGACGAACGCATACACGAAATTAAACAACATATTGGATCTTACCCTACCTGGACTCCCAATAAAAGAAGCAAAATACGCTATTTGCACAGTTCCTTGAGTATTAAACGCTTATACACCGACTACAAGACGAAATGTCTAGCGGAGCAGAAAAAGTTCGTCTCACACAATTTCTTTTATAGTATTTTTCATAACGCTTTTCAATTAGCCTTTTTACGGCCTGTAGCACCTCCTAATTCGAACGGCAAAACGAAGTTTACCAAGGGCTTCCTTAGTTTGAATCCGAACATTTCAAATTTTACGGGAGAGGAACCAGGAGGGTATTGGTGCAATGCCAAGGGAGAGATATTGGATACCAACACAATAAACACGCAAATGCACAACTTTAGTACATTATCTGATACAAATCCATCAAATTCTGCGAGTAATTAAAAGAACGCATTGTTAGGTTCTCTGATTCTCTACAACCAGTATTGTTATTAAGACAAGAGAAAAAAGAAAAAAAGGAAGAAAGTTAAGTTACGAGATTCAAGGGAAACTATATACATATTGAGCGATAATTGCTAACAATATCGGTACTGCTTTAAAAGACTATCTCGATTATTTCATCTTTCTTTTTCGATTAGTTCTTTAGGGGCGACTCTTGCCTGTTTTTTTGCCAAATGTACTAATTCGTGTTATGAAATGCTTAGTGAAATGCGAATGGTGTTTTTCATAGTCAACCCAGAAGATCTATTAAGTAAAGTTTCTTCTGCTCATACCTTCAGTAATGTATACTTGTCGTTGCATAACACTTTGTCTACTCCGATTTGATACTGTTGAATGGCGGGGCCATTTTCTATATATTATATATATATTCTTGGTATCGAGTCGATCTAGTCATGTGCTGGGCGAAAATTTGCAGGAAACATGGGTCAAAGTGATCAAAAGACACGCCCAGTACTAAGCGTAAACTGAAAACACCTCTGTCTCTCTAAACAAAAATTTATGGGTTTTTGCTCATTACTCGTAAACAATGAAAGACGATACGGGACTTGAAATTTTCTTAGAATTATTTCATGTACCCACGTCCGTGCAGAGTTATAAGTGATCAAACTTTCACACTGTTGACGCTTTCTATTTATTAGTCAGACGTTAAACAAGATAGAATGTTGAAAATTGCTCTGTTCGCATCACGATACTCTGTCTGCCTAAAAATGAAAGAAAAAGAAAAATGACTTATAAGTGATCAAATTTTCATTTTTTTCATTCTGTTCGAAGTAAAACCTGTTAGTAATCCGTCTAAGAGGTTGTAAAAGTCCTTAATAATGGTCTAGTAATAATAACTTGCAATGTCTTGCTATGATAAAATCAATTGTACTGTGCTGGGTAAACAGGATGCATTCACAGGCGAATACAATTTTTTTATTTATCACGCTGTCCATACCTTCTTAAATATCACGTGTACAGGGAATTCATATAAAAAAAAGTTTCTTTATGTCCTTTAAATATCACGTGTAAAGTGAACTCGCTTAAAAAAAACGTTTTCTTTTATATATCGGTTAAATCGCTTAAATGCGGTTTTTCGAAAAGAAAATTTGCCAAAAGACTGATGCAAGTTCATCATTATGCACGCAATTGTGTCAGGTTTTACTTGTGGTTGAGCATGCTAACTGACGGATGTCAACTGTGTCTGTGAGTGTTAGATATTGGGGGAGTCATAGAAATAAACGTTCTGCTTGCAAGAACAAGCTTAATGAGGCCACAAGGCAGCCGAATTACTCAGCTCGCGAAGGCCATGTAACAGTCCCTAAACGACCTTCATTAGTCGCTTAGCCAAATTTAAGATAAAATGGATAGTCCTGAATGGATACTGACACAATATAAAGCGTTTGTAGCCGCCAAAAAATCTGTCATGTGCGGCAAATCCCCATGCGGAGCATATAGCCAGAACCGGTATGCGTCGGCTATTTGAAGTCATTACAAAGTATAGAGACCGTAAATGATCGAAAGGAGACTGGACATGGGCTTCGTGGCTAAATTAGATAGCAGGTTGAACTTCTGGCTTGTTACGCATTTGAATTCCCAAGAATGTTCGGTCCATCATGATCGCGTAATTGTTTTCTCATATTATTTTCAATCTCATTGCGCACAATAGCGAGGAATAATTTTGTATTTCTATTCTGGTCACTTTCATGTATATGTCCTTTTTAAGGATATTTGATCCACGATAGGCACGGAAGTAGCAAACTTAAAATCTCTTATTTTATTGAAATGATTTTAGTCGCTAATATCTAACACCAACTATATGACCCGTTCACTGCATAAAACGATTAACTCCATAAAACAAAAAGTTGAGAAGTGTAATGAAATAACGCACATAAGTACATCGTTTTTTTTTTTCAGATTTCTTTTGTAAGACAAATTCAAATAAATATTGTAGAACGAATGCTACATACACATGGATTATAACTTTTAGATTAACGGTATATAAGATTATTAAGAAAGAGTTAAATTCAGTCATTAAATTTAGTGTTTCTATTGCAGAGCTAAAAATTATATATTTTTATTTACAGATTTTCATATATATTTCATATATATCATAATTCTTATAAATGATGTCTTCTTCCTCATCAGCTGTATGTGAAGACTCGTCATTTCTATATTTCGATTTGTTGTCAAGCTTTTATGCTAATCATGTTTAACAAGAGCAATGAATTTTAGCTCGTCCATCATGTCTCTCCATTTTTCCCTACTCCCAGCTCTACCTTTAGGATATAATAAGGATTGATTTATATTTTTCACACTTTGTGGTCTACTCGATACAGATTTCCTTATATTGATGCCATTAAATTCTGAACATTCATTCTAGTCACATACGAAATGTGTTCAGACCGGGCTTGGAGCTCTCTAATTTTGTCCAGCGCATCTTGAAAATTACAACTTCCTTTCCACCGATCAATCGTTGTATTTATTGAAATTTGTTTATAGTTGAAGTCAGAACATCCCGAAGAAACGATAAATTGTAAATGTTTTCTTGAGCCAGATTTTCTGCTCATAAATCGTATTGAAGAACCATCAGATGATTCTCTGACATTGCTATTCGTCTCATTCATTTTGATTATAACGATCTAATATGACTTCACAAGCACTTGATTCTGCGGCAATTGCGCTCTGGCTGACTTATTTATTTTACATCATTGAGCGCTCGCCAGTGCGTTTGAGTATAGAGTTAAATGAAGATGACCGCTGAAATCAAGTATTTATTGTCCGGTTGTCAAAAAAATATCCTCTCTTAACGATGTTCATCTTTATTATTTAGTGAACTCATTATAAATATAAAAAGTGATGTGTATACCAAGTGGTTTGACACTTAAATTTAAGAAATTTCATAAAGTAGAGTTAATCGTTTTGGGCAGTGAGCGGCTCATTTATGGAAAATAAGTGCATCTTTAAGAATGGATCAAATCGATGCTTTCGTGAATAGTGACGATCTTATGACTTTCCGCTGTCGATGAGTAGCCAGGAGCGGTCAGTGGATGTCAAGAATTCTCTCTTACGCGAATAATTTCCTAATTGATTTTGTGTAATAAAATTTAAAAGAGTTGATGATAAGAGATATCTGTTGTCGTAGGAGAAAAAAAAAAAGTGAAACTTTCTATTAACTAGAGCGATTCTTTTCTCCGCCGAGCGGAGTTGATTGAAAAAATCTCTACAATTGTATTATTAATAGCGAGTTCTACGACGGCCATATATATTAGCATTTATAGCTCAATGGTATATAAGTCCCTGTAAGCTTATAATTATCTTACATTAACACACAATTTCTTTCTCATTCGTAGTCGCGTAAATGTCAATGAGTTTATTTTTATAAAATTAATGTACAAAAAAGTTAATATCGTATTTCGATGAGCGATAAACTTTTGTCGCGAAAATATGTTCCACCATATATTTAGGATGATGTATTATTATAGTGCAATACGATATGTGTTTGCTAACTGTATGATTGCTTAAGAATTATTTCAATTATATTTATTCCTGCCGTTTTGTCTTTTGTGCCAACACTAAGCTAAGTAAATTAACAAAACAAATCACAACAAACACATTGAAAGAAGTTTAATATGTTTCGATGATGATACATTGAATTGTAAACTTACAACGACACTATTATCGTAATTAAGTCTTAATATCGTTTCAAACTAAATGACGATGACGTCATTAGTTAAGAAATGGTTATTGAAACTATAATAAGTAACGCGTGAATGTGATGATTTTCCCATATTTTTATTTCACTTAATATCCTCATTATTATTATTATGACTTTTTTATACCCTACACCACCTGCGGTAGAGGATACATTAAGTTAGTGCGGACGTATGTAACACATAGAAGGGCTTACTATACATCCACCTTTTTTTATACCGATCGATATAGTATCATAATTTGAATTGATCTAAGCTTGTCCATCCGTCTGATGTCTGTCCATGTAAATTTGTATTCAAGCTACAGGAAGCAATTTTTGATATATACATGAAAAGTCTAAGTTTCAGTCTCAAATGGTGATGAAGATTGACCCATAACAGTAATGCCACATATAAAGAAGAATTGTGTTAGACAATCTGGTGTAGGGTATATAATGGTCGGCTTTGTCCGACTTTAATGTTCTTAGTTGCTTCGTTTTTTTTTCTTTAATAAACGGAGCGATGCACCCCGTGGTTGAAGTATCTTAACATAAGATCTCGCACTTTGTCAACTCTTCTATCAATCGAAATTGTAAAACTTGATAGCAAAAGAATAGCTAAAAAGAGAAATAAATGTGTTAAGATGCCTGCTAATAAAAATCTCATCAAAAATGTACGACATATTTTGAAATTTAATATTGTGGAGCAGATTGAAAATTGAAAAAATTGAGAAAATAATAAAAGTCCATTGAAGCAGATTTCTCGGAGGTACTATTTTGTTATTCCAGTTCTTTTCTTTGCGCTCGTTAGAAAACGAATTCGAATACATTCGCAGCTATTGATCTTCGTTGCGTTGTCTCGAGAAGAGTAAAAAGAAAAAAAAAAGTTAAAAATCCTCAGTTACAATTTGTCTTATTTTGTATTTTCTTCTAACTCTAGGTGTCATTCCACCCGACCGTGTGCCGGAACAATCGACTATTGATTTTAGTAAAAACTCTACTGAAGAAGAAATTGATAAAGCCAGTGAATTACGTTCGGAGGCTGCTGCCGCTTACAGCGAGCAAAGGTACGGGGAAGCCATCGATTTTTATACGCAGGCTATTGAACTCAATCCGGGTAATGCCTTATTCCATGCCAAACGTGGCCAAGCCTTTTTAAAACTCCAAAAACCGAATGCTTGTATACGAGATTGCAACAGAGCTTTGGCAATTAATTGTGACTCAGCTGCCGCTTACAAGTTTCGAGGCCGTGCTCATCGTTTGTTGGGCAATTGGGAGGAAGCCGCTAAAGATTTGCGTCAAGCCTGCAAACTGGACTTTGACGAGGAAGCTGATGAATGGTTGCGTGAAGTTACGCCTAATGCAAAAAAAATTGAACAACATCGCTTAAAACAACAACGTAAAAAAGATGAACGTGACCGTAAAGCTAGGGAAGTTCGTCGTGAAAAGGCCCGTACAGAGGCATCGCAGCAACAACAACAACAAGAGAAGCATGATAATACTAGCATGCCTGGAGGGCTCTCGGCAGGTGCAAATTTAATTGATCTATTGTCCAGTATCAGTGATCCCGAAATTATGGCAGCTCTGCAGGATATTCTTAAAAATCCCGTTAATATTGAGAAATATAAATCAAATCCTAAACTTGCTAATATAATTGATGTATTCAAGAGCTCGTTCCCGGGCGGAGTGGGTGGCTTCCCAGGTGGATTTCCAGGATCTTTTCCTTCAACGGCAGGGGCTAACGACGCGGATGATGGTAATACTGCCACTGCTCCTCCTAATTCCGAAGACAATAAACCCCAATCCAAAAAACCGGATTTCGTCGATGATGGCCTCGACTAGATCTATTAAAAAGAAATATAGCAATATTATATACGATGTTATATTAAAACTCCTCGATTATATATTATCAGCGTATTATACCTTGCTTGATATATATATATAAATATTATTTCATTTGTAACCATTTCTGCATTTTTGAATACCTTTCTCTTATTTAAAATTTAAATTGACAGAATAAGTTTTGATCCTTTGCCGCGTATACATAAGCTTGCTGTTAATATTAAAAAAAAAAAAAAAACAAATAAAAAAAAAACTAATAAAAAAAAAACAAAAAAAACAAAAACTAAAAAAAAAGACAAAAAAAAACGAAAACTAAAAAAAAAAATGAAAACGCAAGAAACAAAATTTGAATTAAAAAACTTTCTCTAACACTAAACAATAAAATAGAATGTTGTCGTTTAACGCTTTCAAAACGAACACTGAACACTTGTACACACATACGTGTAAGAAATCTCTATCTTTTATCGAAAGGGAATTGAATACAAGATATATAAGATTTATCAACGAACATTTCATAAATAAACATAAAGTGTTCAATAAAAATTTTACAGTTGTACCATTCTCTTATATAGGTCGTATTGTTCGCAATAATGGGAACTCATCAATAAATATACAAAATTTCAATGATTTTGTTGACTGCACAGATGTCTACGGAAAAATCGGTTCAATTGTTTGTCAGAAACGTTATCATGGCTGACGTGAGTAGATATTAGAACAAATGCATTGCGTTTACATTTTTGTTAGGTGCTTGCAAAAATTTTGATCACCGACTACCACAGATATAAATTAAAAAGAAATTGGAAATACCAGTGCACATAACGGTTGGAGCTACCTCAGCGTGAAATCACAGTTTGCCATTCAATGTTATTGATGTATTCAGAGTACTCTTCGTCTTCCAAATTCATTATTTCTGTTGCCCACCAAACACGTTCAGGGGCTTATATTGATACTGCCCCGTCGTACCGGTTTAAGTAGCGACACGACTTCACTGAAATTCCAATTTTCTGGCCGCACGTGGCGATAGTTGTCAGGGATACATTGCTGCAGCTCCAGCTCCATTGGGAAGCTCGCTTGCACGCAACGTACTCACCAAGCACGGAGCCTTCTGACTATCACTTGTTCAGGTCGGTGCAGCATGGCTTGGCTGGCAAGCGGGCATACAAAGTTAAAGAAGTGTGAAAATGGGCCGGTGGGTGGATCGTTGCCAAACCAATATAAATTCTTTCGATCTGACTATCGTCGCCCTATTGCCCAAACTAATGTAAAATGTTGTGGAAAATGATTGAAACTATTTTGATTAATTATATATATTGTACCAATACACGCACAATAATTGGTTTTTCAATGTGAAAAACTGATCAAAATTTTTGCAAACACCTAATACAATAATTATTTACAGCAATAAAGTGAAGATTGATCGAGGGATTGTCATTATTGCATAAAAACCTTATATGATTTCAACGACGACATTGTCAATACAAATACATTGTCCTTATATACAGCATGAACGTATCATTTCTTTTGTGAGCAAGGCCAAATATTTAAAGTGAAAGTGACGACGCGCACATACAAACTCAGCCATATAACAAAGTTGAATGAACACAGGCGAGACTTTAGGACGCCTCAGAAATGTTAACAAAGAAAAATAACAATTACATAGATACATAGTTGTGTGTAAGTGCATAGAGGCAGCAAAAAACATATGTATGTATAATTTGCGAATTCTATCTTAAATGCATGGTTGATAAGGGCAATAGTAGACTAATTTACTTATTATTTAGGTTTCAGGGTTTTCATCCGACAATGATTGAAGTTGCGATTGTTTTCAATACTTCTTAGCTGTATTTCGAAGCAAGTGATCGTGTAGCGACTTTACGTCGACTGAGCTCGTTATTCTTACAAAATGGCGGAATTCAGTTATAATTGTGTTAAATTGTATGAGGAAGAAAGGCCAGATCGAAGTAAGTGATTGTTAAGCGACATATTCCTGTATTAAGAGGCTAAAGATTGGGAAATCCGTCACGCAATGAATACGCGATGCGAAGTGAGGTTAGAAATACTATTATCGGCCTTTAAAGGAATTCTGAGATAAGTTCAATATTTTCTTTTCTACCCCTCACCGAAGGATAAGGGCTGTATTCATTTCATCAGAACGTTTGTAATGCTCAGCAGAGAAGTTCGGAGACTCCATAAAGTACATATATATATTCTTGATTGGTATTAAATTCTAAATCGATTTAAGCATGTCCGTATGTCCGTCCGTGTAATGTCTTAAACACTATTTATTATGAAAAAGGAAAAATAAAAACTCAACAGCAACATTTTTAAATGATTAACCGCGGAGCGTAGTCACCATCCACTTCCTATTAGCTTCCAAGTTTTTTGAGACGACGAACGATGGTTGAATGGTCCGCATTGAAGTTGTCGGCCAGCATTCGAGTTGTTAAGCTTTCGTCCTCTTCCACGGCTGCCAAAAGCGCCTTATCCTCGATATTCAATGATCGACCTCTTCCTGACTTATTTTCCAAACTAGTGTCGCAAGTTTCGAAACGGGCAAGCATTCCCTGCATCGACTTTCACTGTTTGTGCCGTCAGCGAAAAGTTCATTGAGATCGTTTCTCAAAGTGATGCAGCATAACGTGACGAATCGACACGCATTTCTGTAACCTAAAAGTGAAAGGATGTTTTCATTCATAAATTTATATATAGAATATTGTACATTTAGCACGACAAAGAAACGCCGCAATTATGCACCAATCTATTACTGCACATTGATACCTAGAGCACATATTGATTGACTTGTAACACTTGGTGAAGATCCGTAAAGGTTGAGAGTTAAGATCACCTCACAATAAGTTGTGAGTACTGAGGCCGTTATGAAAGGAATGACTATTTGGATGTTCTCGCTAGATCTGCTAACTTAAAATTGCTTGCAAAGGAAGTGGGATGATACTCACTTAATAACTTTAAACAGACAAGTGAGCCGTCTTATAGTAAGGGAGTTCTCAAAGGAGAATTTTAAGAATGTTCGGACATAAGCGGACATATGATCTCTGAGACGGATATTACAGATAGGCCGCACGAGCTTATTTAATAATGGATTTTAGTTTAGCACGATACTGAGAATATTCGGCGACCACCTCAATACAATAATTAATATGTGAGTGTGTCTAAGTACGATGCTAATTAGTAGGTAAACATTAAGATTGTAGAGTCTTTTTAAAGTCTTCGATAAAGTTTCGCGTTAACAATGCCCATATGTGCGTTAGAAGCTAGCTTGTTATCGAATGTTATTGAAAGACATCGCATAGACTCCACGAACACAATATACGTATCAGATATTTCTATATTAAGAGTACTCGCGTTAGCCGAAAGAGAATTGTTAAGAGTCCAAGCATTAATTCTTGCTAGACATACATTAACTTTACTTTCAAAGGAATCGCTAGTCCAATGATTATAGTTCAAGGGCATGAAAACATCGCCGACGTAAGCAAAATAAGTACACCCCTCTGTCTCTATAAGTTCAAGTTAATTCATTCAAGTAACGATTGCAAAGGATGGGGCCTAAAACTGAACCGTGAGGAACTCCCCCGTTCACTTTAACTGTCCCAGATGAAATGTAGTTAAGTTAAGCCCGTAATAAAGTTTTTCAATACGAAATGAATGAGGGACTCCATCGAAGCCCTTCGAAATGTCCAGAGATATAAGTATAGAAATTTTATCTTTATTAAGCACGGAATTCAAACTGACAGTCATGGGTGGCGCCCTTCATTTTATTTTGAGAATCATTCGAACAGAAGATCATGGGTAAACTCAGGCGTATCGTTCACATCGACTACTAGATGGAATCACTTTGGCAGCAAGACGTTGCTTTGGATTTGGTGGGACAAGAAGAAGATAATCTATTATAGGGTGTTAGTGTTCGGTGGTGGAACGGTTAATATCAAACGTTATGACAAATTCGGTCTTCAAAAAACGATCAAAAGGCAAGTCACAAAGTCACTATTTTTACATGACATCCATTCATCCATCGATATGACGAATCCGGATCGCGTCACTTTGGAAGCACTTAAGTGAAAAATGCTGGCCCATGCTAGTCTTCCTTCAGTTACCACTTCATTGCATCGGTGGCCCATGCACGTATTGAGAAACGCTTTTATTGGCATGATGTTAAGAAAAAACTCATTTAATGAAAGCCACGTGGCAAGAGAGATGGATTTTTATTGGCATAGTATCCACCAATTCTTCGAGAGGTGGGAAAAATGTGTATCGACCGATGGAGTCGCTAAAGCTACATCTTATTGTTCTTTTCAATTTGATGAGTTTTTGTTCCGAACCTCATACTTGTACGCCTGTGTATATGTGTGGATAGCTTCATATAGTAATGTGGGAATTGTTTCCCTCAATTTCAATACCGGCTTTTTGTCTTGATTAAGTTGCATTTACGTTTGGATTTTGTTTATATGTTGATTTGGTTAAAAAGCACAACTCGCAACTTGTTTGCATTGTTGTTTTTGTTGTTGTTGTTGTTTATTTTGTTTGTTTTTGAAGATACACATAAGGACGCACAATGATGACGTAATCGTATAGTATATAAACATGAACAGTAAAGTAAAAAAAGAAAACAACTGCACACACAGTCAGTGCTGAAAATTGAAATTTGCTCAATCATTTTTCTTTTCTTTTTAATATTTAAACATTCGATTTCGATTTCAGTTAGTTTCGCTTGCAACGTACGCGTGTTAAGACGTTAAGTAACGATAAAGTGCAATTAATAAATAGAAATTGAAAATTTACAAAATAAATTTTAAAAAAGAACTGAAAAAAAAAACAATAAATAAAATGTAAGATAGTTTTTTTTTTTAGTAAACAAATCATTCGCAATAAAAGATTAAATATAAAAATAACAATAATAATAATAATACTAAAGATATCTATCTGCCTTACAAATTATAATTAAAATTATTTATACATATTTATTTATATTTTTGAATATATATATATATATATTCAAAGTTTATTTTAAAAATTTTACGTGGGTGTGGTTCTCTAATAAACACTTATGCACATAGTTATTATTATTTCCTTTAAAATATACTTTCGAAGAAGTAAAACCACTACGATAGTGTTTTCGTTACCTTTTAGCGAATCTTGTATACCCAACATCCTAGTCGGAACTTATTATTAAGCCATCAATTGGATGATGATCCATCCTCTCGATGTTAATTAAGAACAAGTAACGAATTTATTTATACATAAGGGCAAGTGCAAGATGACGATCAAAGTATTTGCTTTAGAAATATATATTATCTTCAAAACTATGGTAGCTCTGCTAAAGATATATTTCAAATCTCCCGATCGATATCGAATTGCAAATTGTTGTAGTAGTTATAGGCATGCTTTTTAGTGAATCAGATGCTATATCTAGGTGGAATGTACGGACTGGCAAGCGATAAAGAAAAGATTGCCTTCATTTTCAAACCAATCTAAGGCAGACGCTTATATATATATATGCATAATGTATATGAGTTTAGTTTAGTTTGATTGCATTGTTGGGCCTAAAGGTGTTACACGAGGAATGATAGAACTAGAATACCTCAATTTTTCGAAGGTGCACACAGTGATGAAGGCAACAGTTGTTATTAGAAATATTTGTTTGTAGGAAGCGAACATCAGTATGGAAGGAACTCCCTGATTGTTATTAAGTTATGCATGAAGTAAAGCGATATGCAATTTTATCTGCCATGATATTGAGGAGCTAAAGGTGAGAAAAAATGTTCCTTGTTACAAGAGATATGCCAAAATAGTGTACCCTTTTTAATGACGTGCATAAAATACATCCCGTTAACAAGAAATGTTTGAAAAATATATATATTGTAGAACAAATCAAGTGCGTATCTTGTGTTGTTGTTGTTGTTGTTGTTGTTCATACCACACGTATATGTATGATATGTTACACCTTACATCTCCTAATGAGTATATTGAGTTTGAGGGATTGTATGCGAAACCGAGAAGGATTTAAAATGGACCGATCGATTCAAAATTTTTTTTAAAATAGATTTAACTTGTCCGTCCCTCCGCCAGTTTGATATCTGGATAGATAGTCCGTCTGATGTTATTCCGTTTGCCAATCTGGTGACTCGGGTTCGGGTATTTTTTTTGTTAAACGTGCAGCTTGCAATATATATATTTTTTTTTTTTTGGGCATAAAATGACGCATTTTAGCACAAGAACAAAACCCAATGAAAATGGACTGGGTCGAATCATTCAATCTATGCTTACTTTTCAAAAAAATCGCAACTTTTAAAATTTTTCGACAAAATGACTAAAAAGCAATATTCCGATATATTAAATTTGATGTGACAAAACTTATATCGATTGGATTAAGTTTTTTAACCCCCCTCCCATATAAAACTCCTGAGGAAAGGTAAGCATTTATATGGAAAAAATGTTGAAGCAAAGTTGGACTATGTGCGTCTATAATTTGACAATTAAGCATTCGTATGACAAAATGGTGAAAATAAGTGAAGAAATTGAAAATTCATGTTGTTCGTACGTCCGTCGTATAAGCGCTCCCTTGAGAATTATACCTCTACAGGGAAACAGAGTATCACTTCTGATATTTTATCGCGAACATAAATCTGAAATTGTATTAAGCAAATGTGTATAAAGTATGTTCGATGTTCTGTCTTCTCCAACTATTACGTTCCTTTACTTGTTTTGTATACATTTAGTTGTAGACGAAGTAATTCATTAACTTTTTGATGATCTCATTTAATATGTACATTTATGTATGTTATGTTATGTATAGACAACATTGTGTTGCGTACGGGTTTCAATGTTATTATTAATTTCTTTACATATATATATATATATATTTATATATATGTATATAGTTATATTTATATATGTTTATTATTTCTTGTGTATACATACACATCATAATATTAATTGTACGATTATTTGATTGCAAACATACGTATATATTGTATATATATATATATGTATATATATATGTATAATAAAACCAATGTATGTATTTTAAATTGAGCATCGAGCCACAGTTCTTTTGGAAAAGTACATTTAAAAATAATAATTTTTCGTACTCAATGCTAGGCTCTTGAATATTTGAAAAATATAAATTATTTTTAGGAAATGATTACCCGGTAATATTATCTCTTATCGTTCGGCATAAGCTGTAAACAAATTCATGCGCTATATGGCATTATGCGCCAATCGATTGACAAGACAAATAATATTTTCCATTAGGTCGCACAGATTGACGAAACTGTTGCCATTCCTTGACTTCCTTTCATTGTCTCAAAAAATCGATTCGAACATTGTGTATATTCCGAGTTAATATCAATTGAAATCCATTTTAAAATTGGATATAATTCGATTATAAGAACGCTCGAAAATAAATTTGAACAACAATCTGCAGTAAACCCAGTATTCTAATCTAAGAAACTCTAGTCGTGCCTAGATTGCCTTAACCCGAAAATAGTCTTCATTGGAACGTGGCGACAAAGCGATCACGACTAAGGCCAAATTTTTTCTTCTTCATATATTTTGTAATAATTGGTGAAGATGCGATTAATTGCTTTATTGCTATTCTACTACATATATATATGAAAAATTCCGTAATAAGAATAGAGATCGTTTTAGCCGCAAATCGTAGTTCGAAGGTTTAAAAATTAAATGAGATATATTGTCCTCCCCATTCCATTGGCAATCCCATTCACTTAATAATATAAAAAAAAAAATCAAATAATTTCGAATTATTTAGCAGGAGAAGACGTTGAACGTCTAAACAGTGACGCCACAATTTGAAATAATTTCGATCGTTAATCGCTATTGAGATATTTTTCTCAACTCCGCGCACACAGTTGCGAAAAGGGGAAAGACTAAAGGTTCACCTAAAGGAATACAACCGAAAATTCCTATGCATCTACTCTTAAGATTTCCGGAACTTATTAAACAAAGACTTGCGATCTATATTATATTTGTTTATGATCTTCTAAAGCATTGGTATTAAGATTGATCGATGTTAACGAAAAATTACATACAATATTGCCTTAAGGTAATGATTAGTCATTTAGTTATGATAGATTTTATTAGTTAGAATAAATAAATACTTTTTTTTTTATGCTCTATTCAACAGGGTACTATTTTTAGCTAAATATTCAATTGTTTGCGATTTTATTTGTTTATAACATTTTTTAAAGTACTCGACTCTTCTGCTGAAATGTGTCCATTTCAATGTTTTCTTTAGCATGTTTTATGACTCCACTTAAAACTAATTAAACAAATTAACAACAAGTAAGAAAATTATGTTCGGTCGTGACCGAAACTTTTATCCTCATCACCGTTGTCCTAAAACAAACTAAAAAAAAAAGGAAAAGAACAAACTTTTTACACTCTATAATAAATGGAGAGATGCGGCTGACTTTTCCTATTTATGTGCCTATGTATGTAGATATGTGTTGTACTTTATGAGTAACAAAGAAAAAAAAAAAACACGTAAAGTAGGTATTCACAGTTTTCATTGTATACCTACAACGCCCACCCGCCTTTGACCTGTTTGACCCATATTCACACTCTTCTGTAAGTTTGTGGGCGATATCTTCATCTTCGCGAACGGGAGAGTGTTTGCCGCAGGTACTTCATAGTTAATTACATTACGAACATGCTTAGGTGACTTCAAAATTTGAAACCAGCCAACAATTTGTTTACTTTATATGGTATTTGAAAATTGCCTCTGCGCGTTATAAAGAACAGAATGATAAATTAAATTTTGATACACTATAATATTGGGAAGGTATGGCCGATTTTTGCACATGTACTACAGCAACAGTCAAAGAATGTAGATTTTCCTGGTCAAAGTTTATGAATAATGAGTGATATTTTTATTCTTTTTTATAAGCAGAGGTGTTCTCAGTTTACGTATTATTGTAGGCGTGTCCTTCGACCGATTCGACTCATTTTCAATATCAATCTGCGTGTAAGAAGTTTCAATGTTTCTGCCAAATTTGAAGCCGATAGTTTATTTTTTCGGCAAAGAGAATGTTTACAGTAGACGGACATACTTAAATTTGATTGATGCTGATCAAGAATATATATACTTTTGGTGATGGGTTCTCTGAGGCATGAATGAATGCATATATCCTTCATCTTTCGGTGACAGGTATAAAAATTAACGTTCAAGTGCAAAATTTTACCTTCGTTTAAAGTATTTGAAGGATTAGATAACTTTGTGCAGAAAAATTTTGAAAAACTCGATATCGGCTTCCTTATGTATCTTGTATAACAATCATTCTATTAATTTGTTACATGTAAATCTCTGGTATGCTGTTGTGTCAAGTGTGTAAAGACTATGCCACAGACGTCGGAAACCTTTCGCGTCAAACTCAACTAAAGTTAGTGCAAGAGATATTAGGACGCGGGACATCTTCCTTTTAAGTAACATATATAGTTCCATTAATTAATAATATTTCTCAAAATTTATTTCACGTTTTGTATTGTATTCAAGACTAGCTCGTCTTAAGAACGGAAATGAAATACTGCCGTCATAGTATTTTATTTTCAGCATTTAAGTGATCCTCTCAAAATTATGAAACGGATTATTAGAAGATCCGGGGGTCAAAGGCTTTTGAAAACTGCATTACACTTTATGCTTTCTAATGCAGTGTATATCCAAACAGCGCAAGTCTTAGCGGTTTTCCTTTAGATGCTACGTGTTGTACTTGAAATTTTGTAAATTTTTTCTTCCAGTTTCTTCTTATGCGATGAATATAGTAATAAGTAACAAATGGAACGCATAATAGATTAGATTTGAGTAACCGGAAATCGATTGAAAGAATTTTTTTTTAAGCATGACATCACTATTAGTCTTACATGGAGTAATTAGATATACATATGTGTACATTTTTGTAAAACGGAATGAAAAAAATATTTACAAGTGTTACAAAAAATGTTGTTAAAATTCTGCTTTCTACGAGTTATTTAAGCGCCTATCAATCGAATGCAATTTTCAGTTAATATGATTTCATATAACATTGAAAGCAAAATGCTGTGACTCATACTACTTACGCGATTGTCTCATACAGAAATACTTATATATACTCTGCACTGTAAATATGTTAAGTTTATCATTACGTTTGCAAATTTTAGCAACAGGTGTCAGAGATTTCCCAATGTCGATGTATTCTTCGCCTAATTTGCCTAAAGTTCGGACTTGACATATGCGTTCATTTACGTGCACAATTCATTATCAAAAATGGCAGCTTACACTAATACCAATAGCCTTCATAGCATAAGGGACAATCCAAAGCAATACTGATTTATGCGGGGCCTAAGGTAAACCTAGAGTTGTTAGGGAAAAATAATGCTAAGGGAGTGAAACCTAAAAAAGAGAAAACATTTTATTTGCTTTGACAATTTTCTCGGAACGAAGACAAAGGTACCAAAAAAATGGCAGCACTGCACCTATGTTTGTAAAGCATGTTCAACTTAAGTTTTGCAGCCTCTCAGATCCTAACTGGTGTAAAGTTTAAATCTTAAAAAAAAAAAAGAACAATACATTTTATATACCATGACCATAGGTGGAGAAAACGTATGATGTTCCGGGAACATTCGTTGATTTCCACGTAGTTGGCGACTTTTTGAATGAAAAAGTTGAATTTTTAACCCAGTAAAAGATCACGTTCTACTAGTAAACCTTTGATAAAACTAATTTCTCGAAAATATTTTATGTGATCTCTCCACATGGTGTTATTTCAAAAACGTTGTGTAAAATTATGTATCGGTCGTTTTAAAAAAAAGTGTGCTTTCAAGAAAACATATGCGAAGTCATGGAATGTGTTATACACATGTGTGCTCATTCCATTAAATTACCCTGCCTCCGCCCTGTAAGCTATCTGTCTCATTTTCTTTTTTCTAGACAGTACCGATTTTGCTGCATTTGTTAAAAACGAAATTGTGGTTATTCTTGACCTGTTGCGAAATAATAGGAAAATATATATAATTCTTGACAACGGCTCCTTATGAATAGTCTTCAGGTTCATACTGTGGTGTCGTTAATTCGTTGTTAATGAAAAATAGTGACGCAACAAACACTCGCAATAATAAAAATATTCCGTAACAGAGACGTAATCGACCGCAATTTATTTTCAGTAAGAAACTCGAATTTTTACTGCACAAATTTATTAACAAATTTCAGGTTTGCCAACATTTTGTAAGCGTACCAACTTTTTTTCGTTCTAAACAAACTTTAACAGGGTTACCATTACAATCACTCTTAAAACTATTATTAATTCCCACAACATTTATGCAACGACTCTCTCGATGCAGTTCTATCAACGAATTTCTGCTCGTCAATGCTTCTAGATGAACATAAACACTTTCTAAAAATATCTGCTAATGGATTACATAAGTTGGAAGTTAGTAGGGGCAAGCCGTTAAGCCCTAAATTCTCAACACGGGTTTTTCGTATTTTCTTCATAGTGCTTGCAAGAAAGCACAATATTTTAAAGAAAAAATTTCTTACTGCTAATGAAACTTCACATTCGCACATTTCAGAAGGTTTAAAGTCACCCTTATAAAATAATAAATAAAATTTCCAAAAAAATTTGCGATGCTTTCTCCTCTTAGTGGATTTACATTCAATAAAAAGATTCTTTATTATGTGAAACATTATTTCTTTACTGTTACGGAATCGACTCAGTCATATCAGTAAATCGTTCCACACATACTGGACGCAAAGAACATTAAAATTTTCAGTTTTCTTTTCAATCTCGTTTGAATTTAAAATAAATTATTGTTTGAAACATATATGGACTCAATGTCAACAGTTTATTTCCCAAGTGCACAGACGGACGGCCATAATTAATTTCACTTAGAATTACACTAGGAACGAAAAATATATCCATATAAGCAGATTTTCCCCACATTCCTCATATTACCGGTTATTATGCACGTACATATACTACCATTACCTAGATGTTGTTTTTTTTTTTTTTTTGCACAGTTTTCGTTCACAATTGTCATATAAATCTTAGAGCTTAAAGCTATGCCCACAAGCAAATGCAAACTTTTTCCAGACATTGTTTTATCATAAAGGTTGCAATGCATGCTTTACCCATAAACTTTTATCCAAATCTCTGGGTTTAAATTTCCTATAAGCCATTGCAAATGGTTCATGAATTAATAGAAAACTCTTTACTCTAGCGTAGGTTAACCGAAATAACGCAATTTGCACTGTAAAAAGTAAGTTCATTTGAAATTCAAATCGGGAAATCCATACTTTATATATATATATGCTTGATTGGCGGGGATACCAAAATGGTTTACCTTATTGTTATCGTATTTTTATATCCAGCATCATTTTGTCAAAATTTTTGCAACGCCCTGAAGGAAGCATCGCTTTGGAAAACCCCACAAAGTATATATATTCTTGATCAGCATCAAATTCTAAACCGATGTGAGCATATCCGTTTGTGTGTCGGCGTATCTGTCCGTCTGTACAATATCTGTTGTAAACATTCTCCTAGCCGCAAAAATGGAGCTATCAACTTCAAATTTGGCAGAAACATTGGAAGCTCTTGCACGCAGGTTGGTATTGAAAATGGACTAAATCGGTCGAAGGACACACCCACACATAAACTAAGAACACGTCTGTTTTTCAAAAGGAATGAAAAATTCGTTTGTTGCTCATTACTCATAAACTATAGCAAACAAGTGCACAATAATTTGATCGCATACTCTATGGACGATGCTGTGGCATTTGTGCACAAAAATGAAAAAAACTGACCACGCCTACTCACTACTATAGTGTATCAAAATTTGATGATTGTTTCAATATCTTTACAATACGTAGAAGCAAGCTTCAAAAATCCCATAAAGTATGCAAATTCTTGGAGAGTTTCAAATTTGGAATGCGTCTAAACATGCCCGCCTGTTCGTCTCCCCATCTGTCTGTTTGCGCAACTTTGTAGTGTTTGTGGTAAACATTCTCCCGTTAGCGAAAATGAAAATATCGCTTACAAATTGATCTACGAATTGATCTAAACTTTTCAAAGGACACGCTATAACGCCCACATACCTATACATTTTGTTTTGAAAATAGAAGAAATCAGCTCCATATTGTAGGGTGCCAAAATTTTGTTCTTCTACTTTTTTTGTCTTTTTTAGAATAACGGTGTTGTGCATAAAAAATTCGGACCCGATCGAATTTAATATTCTTACTTGCTTGATCTGTTTGTGGTCTTTGTTCTTGTTTTCAAACCATGATTTCGATTTCAAAGTTTTGTTTAGAGGAAGAACTTGAATCCTAAGTTTTTTTCCAGCATTTACCATTTAATGTTTTTAATTCTGTCTGGTAGGCAAATTTGCTAAACGCTTTCTCTCGCAGTCACTCATTAGCGCTTCCCTTCTTCTTCACTTATTAGATGAAATCTAAAGTGCGGCATTCATGTTGTATCAAATTTTCCACTTCCGCATTTTCTGAGTGTTATAAATATTTGGCGAACTTAATGTATCTCTCGTGGTGAACATAAATATCATTGCAAATCAATGCAAAACATTGTAGGCTGTCAAGGCCGACTTTACTTAATATACAATTCTTCTTAAAACTGTTAGGAGAAATCAAACAGAATATCATTATAAAATTTTGATTTATTGCCTTGAATATACTAAATATAGTCATATTGAGAAGATGTGATTGCGACAGAATGTAAAGATTTTTCTCATTTCTTCTTTTATAGTTCGAGTGGATTCACATTCACAAAGGGAAACAATTCGGATTTAAATAAACTACGAAACATACGAAAATGTCTCACTCTGTAACTATTACCCGTACTACTACCAGTACCACCAATACCTCTTATATTGTATTAAATACGGGTTATCTGAAAACTTTCTCAGGACTTTTGAAACTATTTGAACTTGTAAGTAACGAACGAAACGATATGTTTATACCGCAGCAATAGCAATATATTTTATCTAATATCGGCAGCTAATTGGTGGAGCGATGGTTGGCATTTTTGGTTATTATCAAAAACATGGTAACAGTATGTTTGTTGGGTCGGCAGAATTATTTGCTCTCTTAATGTCTGTCACCTTCATGATTGGTACGTTTTGTTTGCTCCTCTCATGTCTCACATCATTGAGTACGGGCGGTATTATAGCCAAAACGATTTATGTAAGTATTGAAAATGTTTTAAATGTGTTCCATTAATCATATCTAAAAATGATTTCTTTACTCGCAGGAATTAATTTATCATAGTGTTGCTGCCATTTTATTATTAGCTGCCTCCATAAATCTGGTCATCGAGTTAAGCGATCGTCGTTATAAAGGCTATAAGCAATATGATGCTTATATGGCGGCCGGCATAATGGGCTTAATTAATACTGTCTTATATTTTATAAGTGCTTTTTTGGCTCATCGTTCGTATCGTGGCATTTAAATTCATCTATTTTACAATTTATTTAAATTCAATCGCTTATTTATATACATACATACATACATACGTACATACATACATATATGTGTATAATCTTACATCTTTATATGTATATAAGTTTGTTTTTTTAAACATTTTTAATTTATTTTTCTTAAAATAAGCGAAAATACCCACACATACTTACATCTATTACATACTATATATATATATATATATATATGCATATGTAGGTTCAATTGGAATCAACAAATTTTTGTAAAAAATAAAATAAAATGTGGAAAAGAGTTCAAGCATTTTATATGAATTTATCACAGTCTGCCACGGTTTTATTAAATGAAACAACAAACATAAGTCACAAACGCAAATAAGTTTTTATTTTTTAAGGAACATTTTTTACAAAAACGATTTTCCATAAGATCTCTCTTATATATAAAATTGTGAAATTTTTTTTTCTATATACTCTTAATAAATTTTCAATCCCCCCTTTCCATTCATTCTTCTTGTGTTTTATAAAAAGGAAAATGGAAAATTTTGCATTAAATAAAAGCGATTAATAAATAAATCAAAAAATTATTTTATTACTAAATAATTATTAAGAAAATAAATGAAATTGTAAATGAAAATGAACGTTTTGGTCTTCAAATCAGGTCTACATATCGAATGGCCCGAGGATTGCAAATTTTCGTCTACGAAAAAAGTTTTACGCATATTAAGTGAAAAAAAAGAAGAAGAAAGATTTAATGAAATTAAATTAGATTTTTGAAATTAAAACTATAATTAATTATTGAATCTGTTTCGTTTTAATCGATCTCGGGCAACTTAAATGATCTGTCGTCAAATCGACTAATTAAGTGAATTGTCGATAGGACATCGCTGATTACTAGACGTCGTCCTTAATGCCCTTAACAGTCATTGAAAGGGCATTTTTCACTTCAAAACGTAGTTTTTTCTTCCAAAGACATATTCACTTTTTTATTTAAGGCTACAAGCCCAAGGTCACGCTTTGTGACGATGATACTACATCTTGCTTAAGTAAAGTGGCCACAGTTCTACTTCAATTTTATTTAGTTAATCTTAATATTAACGATCTCAAGCTTAGCTAGATATGATTTCTCTTTTCCTTTCTTTTTTTTAGCAGTCTTCAGGGCGTCACTTGAGCAAAACCCATAGCCGTTCAACGATATTGTTCAATTATTTTACTCTCACTGGACGATTATCGTTTCGACGACTATTTGTTTCATTTGTGTAAGGGTAGCAATCGTCAATCCGTTTCTTTCAATCGAGAAAATTTCAACAATTGAAAGGAGTTTATATATATGTATGAACTCAAATGAAACATATAAGGAAGCAATTGCTGCCTTACCCTCCACACACAACATTTGCCGCATCAAGAGCGGCATCGTTTCGACTCCGTTACATGTTAACCTTCCCCCACACATATAGCTGCTCCAAATTATATATTTAGACCGATGTATTCTTACACGTATATATACATATATTGAAATTGTACATATAATCACTCCGAATTATGCACCTATACTGATGTCTATATATAATTTATATATTTATATACTAAATGCCAACGTCAGTACTCACAAACTCATTTTTGTAATTATTCTCCAAGCTATATAGTGTACCACACCTAGAAATTATACTCTAAGTTGTACAAAAGCTTTCTCAACTAAGTTACGCTCTGTGCATTAACACATAAATGTTACAATATCGTTTCGATGTATTAGTAAGCACAAACGTAGTGGTCAAAGTTATTTATCCACATGATGGCACGGCAGCCAACAGGTATTAAAGCGACAAAACGGTGATCTGTCTTTAGCTGTTCAGTAGCAGCCAGATCTACAGGTAAGTTAAAAACACCCACCGCATCATTTTCGCACTTCTTCACCTTTGCAGGCCCGCTTGCCAGCCAGGCTATGCTGCACCGATCTGAACAAGTAATAATCAAAAGGCTCTGGATTTGGTGAGTGCATTGCGTGCGGAAGAACTTCCCATTGCAACTGCAATAGTGTACCCCTGACAACTCTCGCAACGCGTGTCCTTTATCATTTTTATCTGCGAACGTCGCTGATCAAGATTTTTTCAAACACCTAATATGTTTGCATAGATCCGAGTCTTGCATGCCCACCGCCAATTGTTTCGACATGCCATCATTTTGCGTTTAATGACATAAAAGTGACTGAGATAACACTCATTGTTCATCATTCAGATCATTTAAATAAAAGCCTATTTAAAAACAACTTTTTCTATATAGTTTACTTTATGCTTTTTAGTCCGTTACGTATCGTGTTCTATTCGCTAAGCTCTCTTATCGCCATCGACAGAATTGTTGAAAACAAGTTAATCCACCGTATCGTGACGTACGACATATATTACTTCCAAGGCTTCTACCAATTTTTCAGTTCCTGATAAGTAGGTAAGTAAAGGGAAGGTACGAATATAACCTCTCACCATGCCTACTTCATGATCAGCGAGATATATACAAAACAGCTAACGGATTGAATTCTATCTAAAGTATTTTTAATATCATTGATCGGACACTTGCTGTAAAACGTTACTTACAACGTTACGATGTATTTAAATGTAGAATAACGTAGTTTTTGAGGTCGCTCGCGAGTGGATTGGAAACGGCTCGCTTGTAATGTATCCAAGATCTTCAATCGTCTTTAGTCTAACTGCAGTTGACTCCCGCTCAGCGCTTCCATAGTCAAAACACGTATGATGTGATAGCCACTTGCCTCAATATTCTCGTCAATGACTTTAAGACGATTTAGATGACGTGAGCAAACTGTTCGTCCAAATTTATGAAGGAGTATAATTTTCTTAATACCTTCTTGATGATAGTGTCCAATTTCCAATTTTTCTTTTAAAACTAATTTCTGGCCGCAACACTCTTCTCCCTTTCAAATTATGATTCGGTATACTTTTTTATATCCAAGGGATTTCCTTGCAGTATCATTACGTTCACTGTCGACCTGATCGGATGAGCAAACATTAAAATCGAAGGGAAATTTTCGTTTGCTGCATGCACGCTTTGCTAAATAGACACAGAATCTTCTAGCGATCAAAACACTATTCACATTTCATGACGTCGCTCAAACGCACACATACTTATGATTTTTGTCGAAGCTTATTTATGGGTGCCGGGAAAAGAGGCGATAATATTAATACATTAGCATTCATTCGTTCAGCATCGAATATAAAAAACGGAGGCAGCAATATTTCTCTTCTGATGGATCGGGAACATCGGGAACTGACTAAGTCAACTGTCATACTTAGTTTGCACGCTTATTACTTATTCGCATATCATAGTAGCTACTCTAGCGCTGCATCTATCGCGAGTAACAGATGTAGCGTTAATTAGATCTAAAATGTCAACGTATACGAAGGAAGCATTTTGAACTGAATGAATGAGAGTCGGTTTCCGGCTAATTATAGTTTCGATATGTGTGTCTGTTTTTTCTTTTAATTTTATTTAATCTCAAAATTTGTATTTCTAGGTTAATGTGTTTTATGTAATATTTTATGTAATGGATATGTACTTGCATGCATGATTACTTGCAAATATTGATCATAAATATTTGAAATATTGAAGCAATGAAAGAAATATGATTGAGTTTTTGATAATACGAGTTATACTGGTCCGCCTTGGTTTGGTGCCCCTCTTCTGGCTAAACTATTAAGTACACGCGCGTAAATCATATAGGCTTGGACAACGATAACCATGCCGCTAAACATTAGAATAAGTTGTATAAGAGTTAGATTCAAAGCCATTTGATAATCCTCGTCATCGAATACTTCATGTTCAAAGAAATCATTGATATCGCCTTCAAATCGAACGTAATAATTATTGCGACTTTGAAAAAGGAAATACATTAGAACGGAGTAAACTAGAACGTGCTGTTTTTAGAGAGCCAAAGAAACGAAAAAAAAAAAAAAAAAAGCGAAAGAAGAAGAGAAATATCAACAAATCAATTTTGAAAATAAACGCGTGTAACATCTATCTATACAACTATAAATACACATACATACATACTTACATAAGCACGTAGATAGGTGCGAGCCAACTCATTTTTGGGTGTTAAAAAGAAGGACGCCACACCCATATAGAAACTAATGAAGGCGACACTTGCGCTAACATATTGATGCTCGAAGACATCAAGTTCATGCATAAGATCGAAGAAAGAAACTGTCAAGTAGTTCTTTACAGCCAAGGCCTGCAAAAATTCTCTAATAAAATCAAACTCCGATTCTGAATTGATTCTACTTACGCCAATAAGGATCATAAGTAGGCCCAAGCATTCTTTACGGCTAAAACATTTAATACGCATCTCGATACAGTTTGGCGAGCGAGATATTTAAGAAAAGAAAAATGAAAAAATTACTTAAAAAAAAAAAGAATTATTTCCCCGATAGCTCAGGCAAGCGACTTTTCTAAACTAATCATTCGACAACATACAACAACAAATCCGAATTGTCATCGCAAAAAGCAAGGCATATTAATTGTCCCGTTATACAATATATAGGGAAAGTAATTTTTTTTCTACGAAAAAAAAAAAGCTCGTTTTTATAGTAAAATTTTTAAAAAGCTTTTCTTATTTAAGAAACAAATTTTTTAAATCTTCTTAATATACAATTTAAATTAAACAAAATTCCGTATTTTCCTAGACCAGAGTCAATCTATGTTCCTTTCCTATTGATCAAGACCAAACGATATTTCCGGCAAACTTTGATTCTGAATTGATATCGATATGTCTGTCGGTCATTGGTCTTAAAATATTCATGAGCTGAAGCAAATCAAAGACGCGGATACAGAATACCCGCCCTTTCCACGCCCAATTTCTGTAATATTCAATGTTAAAATATTCATAGCCAAAAATCGTACAATTGTAATGCACGCGGACTGTCGATTAGTTACTTGTTTTTATTGGTACTTTACCGCTTTTAATGCTTTAGTGCGGTGGATATCCGCAATCAATTTTAAAAGAACTAAAATTTTCTTAGTCGTTCGATTTATAGGAAAGTTTTCTAAAAATCTTCAATTGTCTATATGAAGAGAGATATATATATAACTTTTCAGTGTACACTTGGATATAAAGCAAAACAGAAAAACAAGTAAGAAAATTATGTTCGGTCGTGACCGAATCTTTTATACCCATCATTGTTATTCTAAAAAGACGAAAAAAAAAAATAAATAAATAAATAAAAGAACTATATTTTCATGCTCCATAATATGGAGAGGGCGATACTGAGTTTTTCTATTTTCAAAATAAAAATGAGCGTTATATGTGTAGGGCACTTCCTACTTCTTTTAGCAAATTTGTTGACGATAATTTCATTATTTTTGCAAACAGTAGAATGTTTACCACAGTTACTACGCGTTTGGGCAGACGGACCGATGGACAGGCGAACATTCTTAGGTGCAATTATAGAGTAACTTACTTCTGCGCATTATTAAGATATTGAAAAAAAAAAAATTAAATTTTATTACACTATAAAATTGAACGGGCGTGGTCAATTTTTCGCATTTTCGTTCATATGCTATAGCATCACTCGCAGGCTGAGTGGGAGCAAAAAACCAATTTTTTTTTCCTTTCGGAAAAAAAGAGGTGTTCTCAGCTCACGTAGTAGGTCCTTCGACCGATTTCAATGCCTCTTTTCAATGCCAACTAATGTTCGAAGTCGATCAGGAGACGGTTTACAACAGATATTACCCAGATGGACAGACGGACATGCTTAAATCGATTCAGAATTTGATGCTGATCCACACGATGAAGTTTCCTTCTGCGCATTGCAAGCGTATTGACGGAATGAATGAATATACGCCTCATCCTCTGGTGATGGCTACAAAAATGATGCATTTCTGCAAGATCTTGCTTTTTGGAAAGAACATTTCAATCTACATCGTAATACTTGAGTGAAAAATTGAATGGCAAATTAATTTCCGTAGTTGACCATTAACTTAAGGGCATATCTTGTTGCTGTTCTTCTGCCATCATAGTGGGTATTATAATAATAATCTTTGACCAATTCTTAGCCTGGCGAGTATGACGAATTTATTTATTTATTTTTTTTTTTATGTTTCATCGTATTTGGAGAAGTTTGTGTGTCGCCTTCGAATGCATTCAACTTGATTTATACGACAATCTTGGATTCGAAAAAATATTGATAATCGGATAATCAATACTTTTGTGTAGCGCCGAAGTCGAAGTGATGTGCTTAAGAAAATTGATTCGTAAAATATCTGATCGTTTCAATAGGTTTCGCGAAACCGTTAACTGGTTACTATTGACTTTAAGTCTAATCTCCCCACTCATCATATGACATTTGCTTTGATCGATGGTGACAGTAGTGAAAAATCAATCAAAAAACAAAAAATTTCGAAAATCATTTTGAGAAACTCTTTTTGTCTGACGTTACCCTCTTCGCAAAAAGAGCCGCTATTGCCCCTGTCAGTGCTCTCTGCGAAATGCCTTATTTCGATCTTCTTTCGATTTCTCGCATGAAAAATAAATAAACTGGGTGCGGTGATCCACGAATACCTTATTGAAACGTAGGCGTGAGGCTGCAATGGACAATCGATGGACATTATAGAGATCGGAAATAATAGGCTCAATACTTTTTACGACACAATATTTCCAATTAAATGTATATGAATTTAAATTAATTAAAATATAACATTTAATATAGGCGACGGAACTTTCACTTAGATCTAATAATTTTGTACTCATACATTTCATACGGTTTCATGTGGTTGGTTAACTTGGAAAAGTCAAAACAACGAAATTGTGTCAACAGAAATTTGTAAAAAAAACCGAAAGAAGCTTAAGTCATTTTTTGTTTTCTTTTTTTTTTTTTGAATTTCGCGTTTCTCGCTTCCCCGCTAAAAATGATACTGTCGTTGTGCTTCAATCGAAAAGAGTGCTTAGGATTGGCTATGCTGATTATCGGCGTAAGTATATGTTAAACTACTTGCAACTGTGAGGAAAAGTTTGTCTCTTGCGAATAAACAGGAGGAAAATGCACGAAAATCTTTCATTTCATCGTAACAAAATAAAAAGGCACATCTGTCCGTCTGTCCGTGAATAGGCAATGAGTGAAGTGTGTGCGCGCACGTTTACGCCATCTACGACCTAATGAATATTGAAATCAAAAACATTATGTGCGTGTGAACGGGATCTGGCCTGACCTTAAGCGCACTTATATATTGCATTTTATTCCTGTCTATATATGAGTTCTTTTTTTTTGGTTAAAGTGTTGTTAGATGAAACGCTAGTACAAAGATATACCGTGAAGCGACGCGAGTATAACGCATATTGTAGAAGGAATTATATCGTTTGTAGTCCTCATCGGACATAGATAGGCTCGTTCGAGGCAAGCTAAGCTAAGCTAGATTTGTGTCCTTGGAAATAAATGTGCTTTACTATATTATAGGGTCTTGCGCTTTGGAATTATTTTTTACTTGACTTCTTCCCCACTATGCATGAAATGAACATTTTCGAACATCAGGTCTTCAGTGCGTGCCTATCCTTCATCAGTTTTTATATGGGCGTGGCTGCTTTCTTTCTAACGCCTAAAAATGAATTCGCACGCACCTTCTTACGACTCTTTGTAAGTATTTATTATTAAATATACAAATATGTATATAAAAGCATATATATACGTATATATGTATATGCGTACACTCTGCTTATGGATGGAGTCAAAGCGTAGATAACATATATGTATCATTTTGTTCACTATCATTTTCAGCAGCACGTTTTTCTTTATTCCGTTTTACTTTATTTCCTCTTCGCCACCCGATATAAATATTATATCGTGTATTCACATAAAATCCACGATTGGTGTGACCACGATATCTTGGATGATGAAGATCAAAATATGGCTTTAAGTAGCAGAATTCTGCATATCATATTAATATTATCCGGCTTTATAATTGGTACTAACGCGTATATGGTCTATGCTCGGGCCGTACAAGCAATAGCAACACGACATCGTCCCACATAAAGTGCTGATTCAATTTTCCCCAATTATCATTAGTTTACTTACTTATCAATTACATATATATTTTTTAAATTTTTTTTTTTTATTTTCTTTTGTTAATGTTTGACGTTTGTTTGTTGTTGTTTTAATATGTGTGCAATAGTTGTGTGAACATGTAAGTGAATTTATTATTATTATTATTATTATTATTATTGTGTTTGAATTACTTATAAAGATCAGAAAAAAAATAAAAATAATAAATGAAAGCAGAAAGAAAAACAAGAAGGAAAAAATTATTGAATCAATAAAAAAAAAAAAAGCAAAAGCTTACAGTAATTATGGACTCGGAGAGAAAAAGAGGATTACGTATTGTTTTCAAACTTTTCAAATTTTTGATATCGTTACGCGAAATTGTAGCCATAGGAATGCTGTATCTGGCGGTAAAGTTCAAAATAAAAATTTTTCTCATTTTATGTAAGCCCTTCTGACTTTCTCCCACTTACCCATTTAAGTATCGTTTTCATCAATTATCTCAATTGTGTGGCGGCATATTGCGCTTCCCGATGGACGTATTAATTTTCGAATGCCAAGTCGCTAATATGACGGCCACAACAGTTCTTTTCATTTTTGCTATGGGTACTTGGCTGTATCAGTCCAACTATTCTTATATAAGGCTGCATGTACGTATTTTTGTAAGTTCTTGTAGTTATGCTCCGATATTCAAGGCCTATCTGTCTAATCATCTATTTGCATTTACTTACCTATATTCCAGAGTATTGTGCTTTTCTGGAATGTACGTCATTTCGTTATCGAGAAATGTATCAGGTTTGGAAAAGAATATCGATTTGAACTGTTACCGAGCGATTTCTCAAACGAGACGATTAGAGGAATGCGTGAAATTGATTTAAGAAAAGTCTACGATACTTGGGAACACGATATTTACGAAGATCAACAATTCATTGATATTGCGATATGCGAAGTATTCAGTTTAACCTTGGCTGATGTTTGGTTGGTGCTAATCAAATTTCTAACCCTTTGGGTTGTATTTGAATTAGCAATAGAGCCCTGCTTGATAATAGGCTTTCAGAAATTGAAAGTAAAATTTAAAAAATGAGAGCCCATGGCGTCCTCAACAATATTTGTTTACTAATTTTTTTTTTTTTTTTTCTTTAATCGAAAGATGAGAATAGACCCGTTTACAAGAAAACTTATTTATCCATATTTGTTTGTCCATACACTTGATTGCCATCAATTGCCTGGAATTCAATTACCGCCACCAGTTGGCGTGAGTATATTTGTAGTCAGGGTCCATAGATCGTATGACAGCTTGAAGGCTTTCGCGCCTACGTCTCGATATCCCTTAATTCGCTCAAAGGTGAATAACATCTAGTCTTGATCGAATCTTGCAAAATTTGTTTCGTTGTTGAAAAACTTTCAGGTCCGAACTTTCGTTCATAAATTTAGAATACGCTGACGGTAAAAAAAGTTACCCTACTTTTGTACAATCGATAAGTTGCAAATTTTTTTTCGTAGGTTATCGCATATATGTTCAGAATGATACCTAATATTTACAAATGCCAACACGACGATTATTGGAAGCGTAAGGTTCCATGATGCAGGCTATCTATTAACTTACAACAATAAAACGGAATGTGCCTTCGCTGTTCTTGAGTTGACATTATGAGCCGATCTGAATTTTCATCTTCTTCTTCCTCTTTTTAAAAGCTAAGTTAATCCTTATAATTTCCATATTAAATTTGCCTAAGTATACACATATATACTGTCCAAAAAGGCATCATATGTGACATTTGCAGAATACTTATTAAATAGTTTCTAGTAATCGTACAGTTCCACTTTCCGTCCTTCCCAAGAACTTATTCATTAATTCCATGTTTTTTGAAATTCAAGTGGCCATTCTATGTCCATCAATTTCATCAAATAAACGCCTTTATTAACGATATTTTACTTTGTTTTCCCTATTTAACAATGAAGTTCGATAGGCCCCCCAGTTAATAAAATGCGTATTTTTAAACCTTATGTCATGTTTATATGAGAGCGAGGGCAGTCTCTATGCTTCTCTGTTATTTTCCACTCATACAATATTTTACTTTTACCCAAATGGACATTTTTTAATTTTCCAAATTATATAGTAAGCAACGGGTCAGTATTGCTTCGACCTCAAGCGAATATAATTTATTTATTTTTTTTGATGGCGCTCGACTCTTAACGAGCGCTCGCGTAGCCAGGCGATAAAAATTTTTATGTCTTCCATCGAAACATGATCGTCCAAGTCAAAAATGAGTCATTTTGTCCAGAACCACGCATGAGAGGCCATTTAAAATATATATTTATACATATGTTGTTGATCAATAGAGGATCTTAAGTCGATTTAATTCTGCTCGTTTGCGTTCTCGTTTTTTGAACGCTTACCGTTGCACGATTAGAAACGAGTGTAATGTTTAGCTGAAATTCATTCCACCCAATCTTCAATGAAAAAAAAAACAAAAAAAAAAAAAAATGAACGTGAACCGCGTAAAAACGCTCTCATTATATAGAGACACTAAACTGTAACTTCCAGCCAATAGGTAACATTGATCGCAGGCAAAGAAGAGATCCTAGGTTTAACCAATTGGGAATGGGAGTGCTCGCCGACTGACCATATTCAACAAAATTTTTGCAACTTGTTCGACATGGCGAATGCACTTTATAGTAACGAAATGGTATTAAACTAAGAGTAAACTGACTATATTTAGGTCCTTTCCAAATGCAAAATTCCCTTAGATATAATTAGCAATCGGATTGTTACACTTGCTACCTTGCATGCGCAGTGAGCACCTGCGTTGTGAGGAAAGACGAAATATATGTACATTTCTATTGTTCTGAGACGAGTAATCTTATTACTTTTACAAAAGCTTCTTCGTAAGCCCCACTTGGTAACTGCAAAAAATAAAAAATAAAAAATGTAAAAGTCAAATGCAGAAAACAATTCGAAGGCAAGATACGGTCATAATTCCCAATCTGCTTTACAATGTGTACATAGAAAATTATTGTAATAAATTTTGATATCAAAGTATTTCTCTCTTTTATTTATTAATTAGTTAAAGATTTATATCTTTTATTATGAAGTTTTCTTTTTTTTTTTTTAATTGGCATTTTTTTTTTTTTTTTTTTTTTTAAAAAAAAAATTTTTTTAAAAGACCTCTATAGCCCTCGGAACCCTCTCTTTTTAA
>CCAG010000331.1:0-17500 GCA_001077435.1 Glossina morsitans morsitans | reverse complement strand
CCGCATGAGTAGCCGAGTAGACGAGTAGCCGAGTAGGTAAGAATCACGATTACCAGGTCAGCGTTTGCGGGTTCATAGCCCAATGTGGTAGAGTTAACTTTAGTCGTAGCTATAATGAGTGTTCAGCCGGGTAAAGGCATAATACTAGGTTGCGGCCACCTCCCCCCATTGCTTTCTTTCTTTCTCTTTTATGACTTGTTTCGGACCATCACCGCGTTGTATGAGTGCTTGGTCATATCAAAAAAAAATAAATAAATTCCAATAATCCCACCATAAGTATTATCCGATCGGTTTATTACATAGGGCTTGAACAATTACCGCTTTACGATTACAACACAAGCACATAATTCATTTAGTCCAAAGGGAGATAACTAAATATTGGTCAATTTTGCAAATGTACATATGGTTTCGCCTATGTTCGCTGTTGCTCTTAACCTCAACAGCAGGTAACAGCAGGCAGCATTTTCTGCATCTTCTTCTATTACATTGGCGAGAACAGGGAAGATACGGTTTCGAGAAACGGTTAACACTGCTCAGTTAGTGGTAGCTACCTTTTATACACATTTCAATAGAGAAAAGCATCAATCAAGCGGATTAGCAAGATTAGGGGAGTAGAGTACACGTGTACGTAGACTGCATAAAAAATTTTCAATCGATAAAAGCTATATATATATATATATATATATATATAAATATATATATATGTATTTCATTTTGAAAGAACTGAATTACTAATGCTGAGCTCATTTAATGCGCTTAATGTGCTTAATGCACTTAAATCATCAAAGATCGCATTAGAATTTTAATTAGCCGAAATGGCTTGACCGAGACTCTACGCATTTCATATTAAATCGAAATGAAAGTTTGAAAAATATTCTATATTTTGTAGTTTTAAAGTGAGGTGAAGAAGATGAAATTCCGTTCCGAAATTCTGTATTATGCGAAGAAATGAAGTTATTTAAGAACTTAAGAAGGCAATGCATGCAAGCAGCTTATGCATCAAGCATGATATTAAATTAAGTATACCGCATGAAAAGTGCAAGAAATTTGAAATTGACCGCAGTACGAATTAAGCTCATCTGCTTGAGTTCTTTGCCTTTTTCTTTTCTTGTGTTTATTTTATACCAACATATAATTTATTAAATAAATTTATATTCTGACTCTATCGCGGTCTCTTGTCTCCTGTCTCCTTTTATTTGTTAATATTATAAGAACTGATTGCGAGGCAAATGCGTTACACGACTTGTTTATGATACGTATCCATAAATTTCAATCAGGTTTTTATCCATTGGCTGCTCAGTAGATTAACTCTAGTTCTCTGTTTGGTTTCTCTTTTTTTTTTCCTTTAGTTTTATTTATCATCATCATAATTATCATCATCATCATCATCATCATCATCCATAAGAGGTTTGTGTTGCATGAATTTCTGAAATTCAAAACAGGTTTTCTTTTCTTCTTCACTTTCCTGACTTAAGGATATACTATTTTTATTAATGCAATTGTAACACCCATTAAAGTGCAGTAGAAAGACTAGCTTTGTGCAAATCTTTTACAAGGCAGTCTTTTAGAACCGATTCGATTAAGTTTATCCCTTCTTCCATCCTATCTCTCAAGTTCATCAATACTGTTTTATCGGCCAATATATATCTCGAATGTAATTAATTGCGGGAAAAATCAAGTTTCTCATTATAAAATATTTCCCTTGATTCCTTTTCTCACGAACTATACGAAAATTCGATCGAGCATTCGTTAAAAGTATACAAGTCTCAGTTCTCTATAGGTAGACGCTGGTTTACAGGCATTGTCGAAATGAATATAAAATCTAATCGGTTTGGACGGACAATCAACGAAAGTGAGGTTGGGTATCTGAAATTCATCTCAAAGCGTGTATATATAGTTTTCTTAATTTGGATTTTAGCCATTTGTCGTTAGCAATGCATCGAGTAGCTCTCGACGTTATCATGCATGCCCATAATTAACACCTGTCTCGATGTTTGCTTTTATTTATTAATTTATTTATTCAGTTATGTTTTTTTTCTTTTTTTTTTTTTTCATTTTGTTTATTTCAATAATTTGCCGGCCGGTAAAAATTTTTATACTTATCAGAATTTTCGTATAATCTCTTATGCCATTTTTATATACATATTTATAAACATATTATTATACCAAGTGAGCTGGATTTCTTCGCTTTGTCATTTCGTTAGTAACATTCAATTTTACTTGATTTCTACATCCGAGATTCCGAATAGGAGGACGATTCAGCCAAGTCTTTCTATCTATCTATGTATTGTTAGGATCCCTATGTAAACAATAAGCTTCACGAGAGCCGTCAACTAAAGGTTGCAAGAAAAAGTTGCAAACTTTTACATGCATTCTACCTAAACGTTATATAGGATCGACCTGAGTGACCAAGTAGACAAAGGATCTCGACTATAACAACTCGAAGCGTGGTGAGACAGAGTTTTCGAGAAAACTGCTAGTACTTTATGATTTTAGTCTTGGACTTTACTTCTCTGGATAAATTGATTATCGTAATAATAATAAGAAACTTTATATATATTTTGTGTGTTTACACACAAAAGTACTTTAAAGTATTTACAAAATTTCTCGATCGCCTTCTTCTCAAAGGAAAATCCGTATCGATTGTAACGCTTACTTGTTAGTAAAAGGTAAAAGTTGAATGAATAGAAGTCCACAGTTGTATGCGAAAGGGTTACTAAGGGATCGCAAGTGTCGATTGCACACTGGGGCCATTTTAAGGTTCTTGATCTTAAATAAACTCGATCGTAACTGCATTATGTTAGTCGACAATAAGTTTACCTTGAAAAGATTTCTCAGTCGATAATAAGAGCTCTCTACTCGTTACAGCTCTCTATTCCTCTACAAGCTGACAACATCTTCACCTAATGTGTGGCATATTTGTAGTACGTATCATACCGTACAAGAAAGAAAAATTGGATTTGCTTTATTTTTCTTTGCAGCGAGTCACTAAACGCAACATTCCGCTTTCCATTATCCAGTTGACACGCCCACAATTCATAATAAATATGTTTTTTTGTAATTAAGTTGGAAGACGAGGTGCTGGCAGGTCGTCTTAAGATCAAATGTAGTGCAGCAATTTCGTAGATTAGTACGGGGAAATTTTCGCCAGAAAAGAAATCACTTAATTCAATTATCATTGGTTAGGGGTCGTTATGTCGCCCGATCTGTTCAATTGCGTTAGGGATTTTCTAAGAAAAAGCAAACATAATACCAATGTATAATTAAATTTGGAAAATTCTAAGCATTTTAATTACGTAACGAAATGTTGATCAACTTGATGTGTGTGTGCAACTGTACAAATACGTATTTGTAAAATTAAGATGAATGTACGCAAGATAAGGTCTTAATTATTTCTTTTTTCGTTCAGCAATTAAAGTTTTCTTGTTTCTCGATTATCAATTTCTTCTCTTTCTCTACTGAATTATCCGTAAAAAGAAACAAAAAAAAAGAAAAAAATAAAACAAAACACACACAAAAAAAATTACACTTTCTTTGTTTGTTTTAGAAACAGAGTCACGCAAATTTAATGGCTTCGTGGTTAAGTTATAAATTTTGATGAAGCAGTCATGATTAATACTTGTGAACTTACTTCCAGATATATCATAGAATTTATATATGAAACAATTGTATCTATGGGATCGTTACCGGCTTTCAATTCAAAGGTCGGATTCATTTATCTTAAGAAATAATTTTAAACTATGGATGTTTGGCTAATTATTTCATTCCTTGCAAGAACTATTTCTTTATCTTATTAAATCTACGCTTTAACACATATATGTATATATATATATATATCTACTCTTCTCGAGAAAATTAAGAAAACGTAATATTCTTTAATTTTTTTTTTTTTTTTTTAATTTTATGAAATCTGTCGTAATGAATTTATATGACATTGGAATTTTTAATTATGTCAGTTTAAATTCACGTTCATGAAGAATATTTGTTTATTGATGTACATATATATATATATATACACATATATATGTATGTATGTATATGTAATTACAAAATAAAATATGGCACGTTTTCATATACATATTAAGTTCAATGTGTCACTATCATCATTCCAAAAAGGTATGAAGGGAAGGAAGCATGCAAGGAAGCTACATTTGCCTTGGAGTGAATGCTAAGCCAAAGGATTAAAATTCATATATTCACTTTAGGATCGATATCTGCTGCAGCTCATAAATTATTGCTAAGAACATCGTTAAATAGAATGCACTTTTAAATCTTTTTTGATCTCTCAGGCATCTCTTTCTTTTAGTTCGACCGAAGTCAAAAGGTTTATGAAAGATTTCAATGTTTTCTTCCAATTTCAACAGGAATAAGAGCAGCAATGTGAATAGGTGGACATGGTTAGATCAAGCTGATTAAGAACATATATAGATTTTGTGATCTCTGATACTTACAGAACCGATATACAAGCCTGCTAAATATCAGTTTACTCCAGTCATGAATATGAAAAGAAAATATGAAATTTTCTTTATAGGGCAGAAAAAATTTGTTTTTTTTTTTTTTTTTTACTTAAATGTCAGCGAGAGATCTATTGTTGTTGTTGCAAACATAATCTAAAGTGTTTGAAATTTGATTAACATTCATTCTACTGCAGTTGAAGTTAAACTGACCTTTTCATAAGTCGTGCTCAGACTTTTCATACATTGAGTTCGAATAACTTTCGTCAGGAAATTCAACTGCAGTAAAGTATATATATTTATACTCTTCATCATATTTGTTATCTCCCTCTCTCCATCTATGTTTTGGGCTTATATTTATGATAATTAAATCAGATCTAGAACATCAACAAAGTCGAATGTGATCTTAGTCTTAAGCTTTCTACCTTCGTTGCATTAACTTCCGGTGCATAGGTCGTCCACAATTTGATAATTCTTGAAATAAGTCCTTGTGTAGTAGTTTTTTCTACTAAGCTCTTACTTATATTCGCTACGTATTTCTTTGATTAACAAAGACACTTGAAGAACATGTTTGCCTACTTTACTGTGAGTACACTACTTAGAGCAAAGTCTTATCCATGCATAATACATGTTATTGCAGGCTTATAGGGTAAGATGTACAAAATATTGCAGAAAAGGAAAATATTCGATACTGAAGTAGTCGGTCCAAGGTTTATATAATTTCTTTTTTTTCTTATACCATCGATCAAAGGATGGAGTATACTAGGTTGGGCCTCACGTCCCAAGCACTGAGTTATACGCAATAAATATTCCGTAAAAACAAGTAACAACATTATAGGCGGGCAAGGCCGAGTATTAGATACCCTACACCACTTTGTCTAGTAAAATTATTCACTCGTTTTGATAGTATTACACCAAAAGTTAGACAATACTTTTATACCCAAGGTACACTTTTCATGAGAGTATCCAAGAAGAAGACCTACGTGGTCCAAATGCGGTAAAGTTGATTTCTACGTCAATTTACTGTTATGAATTAATTGTCATCATAAAATATTAAAAATTAGACTTTTTTTAGTATATAAAGAGTCAGTTTTCGTAGGAAAGGTTATATGAGACAGACTTCGAAAAATTGCCTCAGCCGGTCCAAGTTTTTCATAACAATTTAGAATGCCGAAATACTACTACTTAGCCAATTTTGTCGAGATATTTTGAAAATTACAATTTTTTGCCGCATAACCATTTTTCAGAATAGAGCGTTATATGGGGAGTGGTCGAAAAGGTGGACCGATTTGGACCATTTTCAAAAGCGTTCGTCATTGGATCAAGCGTACGTCACTGTACCAAATTGCATCAAAATTTCTCAAAACATGGACAAACATTAGACGCCTAGACGGACAGACAGGCTTAGATCAATTCAGATTATGATTCTGAATCGATCGGTATAATAAAAGGTGGGTCTATCTTAAGCCCTTCTGCGTGTTACATACGACCGCATAACTTAATATACCCTGTATCACAAGTGGTGTAGGTGGTGTAGTGATGAAATTGATTGAGATTGGTTCATAGGAGCGTTTCAGGCAAAAATGCTAACGGTAGAAGAATTGGATCACATAGACCTATTTTCATTGAACTCCCATTTACACTGGCGCTATAATGAAACGCAAATTCTTATATGAAGAGAAAATCGAGCCTTCTAATATGCGGGTTTTCAGGGAACTTATGGCTTTGTATGAAAATAATGAGTGATTTTTGATTGCATAATACCAAAACTAGCGAAATGGTGCAAGATATGTAATAGTCGGCGTCCCACGATTATAATTTTCTTACCTGTTTTCAAATAGCAAGTATATGCAAAATATACTAAATTGGATTTAGTCAGTTTTCAGATAAAAAGCAATTAAAGGCATTGATATCTTTTTTTTGAAAACTTTCATTATGTAGTTAGATTTTATAAATACAATTTATTTAATTTAATTAACGAAGTTTAGTACAAATATAATTATTAGAAATTAAATGCAAATCTGCGATCTTACATTTTTCATGTATGATTACTAAATAAATGCAACGCTGTGTGCTAATATCTGATATGATTTAAAACAGTTGTTCGCCTTTCTGATAGCGATCAGCCGGTTTTTGTTTATATTTATTTTTCACATTTGTTTCTTCAATTGCTATTCGTCCTATCTTTTCAAGTGCCAACACACTCATTTTTCATTCCCTTTCCATTTTTTTTTGTCTATTCTTCCTTAATGTTTAGTATATTTTTCTTTTTTATAAAAAGCATACTTCTCGAGTGAATTTACAGAGCATAAGAATTGCTAAAAGTGTATTTTCACTTTAACTAGAATGCCTCAAGCTCAAGTAACAGGTGTAATAAATTATATATTTACTTTATTAATATCTAATAATAACATAGTTTATATAATTAATTTTTGAAAAGGAGCACTTTCTCTGCTAGCAAAGAGGCCGCAAAGCATCATTGAAAACCAAATTTATCGACGTCAACGTAGCCTTGAATTAATAAATGCTCTACCCAAAGAGCTATATGACGATAAGAAAAATGAAACTAATCATAAGGTAGGGGGAACATAACATCTTAAAAATAATTTGAACGGTTATTTAGCATGTTTAACCTACAGACATACGTGGTAATAGTTTTCAGTGAGAAGGCCAAGCTACAACAATGCCAAGATGTTGAAAAGGTTATACAACAATTTAATGTCTTAACTACATTGGAAGTACTTAGGTAAATGAGAAAAATGAATTAACGATATATATATAATATGTTTGATGATAAACATTATTGTGCTTTTAGCAAAACTGAAAAGTATTTGTATTTGTCAGCTACTACCGACAACTTATTACGTTTTGCTGACGAGTCGGAACTTATAAAAAAGACTGTAACGGGTAGTATGCAAAAATTTAATTACCATTCGGTAGAAGATTTCCTTTTATCTGGTATGACTGTTAATGATATCGTACGCTATTGCGAAGCTCCCGTGCTCATTAAAGATGCAATTAAGCCTTCGCTATTATCCTACATAAGAAATGGTGTAATAGAAGATCTATTCCCTTTACATGACTATGTAAGTGTGCATATGTCCGCATAAATAGGCAAATTTAAAATAATTTTATTTGTAATTTCGACAGGAGTATTTAGAAAAATTCTCATTCAATTGGAGAAGACGATCCTTACCTATTGAAGAGATACGCAATTACTTTGGTTCTAGTATTAGTTTATATTTCGGCTTCACTTTATTTTATACTAAGGCTTTAGTATTTCCGTCGTTATTTGGTTTAGTGCAGTACTACTATTCTTTCAATTTGTCTTTAGTTTCAAGTTTCTACGTTATATGGACTACGGTATTACTGAGGTTTCATTTTTCTTTCTTGAGAGAGATTGTTTTCAAAGTTTGATTTGGTTTTTCAGATTTTCTTAGAATTATGGAAACGTAAATGTGCTGGTTACTCTTATCGTTGGGGTACAATCGAAATGACTAGCTTGGATAAGCCACGTACTGCGTATAAAGGTGAACTCAAACCAGATCCCATTACTGGCAAATTAACGCTGCAATATCCTATGCGATACACTTATCTGCAAATGTATTGTATTTCATATCCGGTAGTATTCTTATGTGTAACGGCTGCTGCTTATTTTGCTCTCTATCAATTTCAAATTGAAGCCGAAGTTTTAAATGATTTTGGTGAAGAATCATGGCTTCTATATGTACCCTGTATTGTGCAATCAGTGTTAATATCAATTTTCTCATGGGCTTATGAGAAGCTGGCTACTTTCTTAACCGAATTGGAAAATCATCGTACGCGATCGCAATATGATCGCCATCGTGTCAATAAGTTGATGATATTCGAAATTGTTAATAATTTCTTTTCGTTGTTTTATATAGCTTTTGTCCTGCACGAGTTAAAACAACTGAAATATCAATTAATGATGCAACTATTAATATTTCAGGTACCTTCAAACCACTCTATTAATAGTGTCAAATAGCTATTTTTTGTTTTGTTTTTGTGCTTTGTATTTTTAGTTAGTTTGTATCGCTCAGGAGGTGGGCATACCTCTGTTGGCTGTAGTAAAACAAAAATTTGCTAAATTTATGCAAAAAGAGATCGATGAAGCGATAAAACACCAAGTTAGCGATCTTGCACGTTATGAGCAGTGCTTTTTTGAGTCCGGCTTGGACAAATATCAATCCACCTATGAAGACTATTTACAAATGTGTATACAGTTCGGTTATGTGGTATTGTTTGCAGCAGTGGCACCATTCGCAGCTTTAGGTGCTTTAATAAATAATATATTCGCTATGCATATCGATTTATTCAAGGTGATGCTTCATGATTTCAATAAAATTTTATCATATTTTATATCCACCACCAAGCTTTAGGGCTGTGCTTGATTTGTCGATCCGCCGTCAATAGAACGTTCGATTACAATCGTAAAGGTAAAAATATGATACATTCTTGATTGGCATACGATTCTGAATCGACTAATCCTGTATGCTGAGATCGCAAAAATTAAGATAATTAGTTAACAAGAAATTTAATTTGAAAACGAGAATAGTCCGTGCACAATAACACATGAAGATATTGGATAAAAATGAACTGAATGAATTTGAAATAAATATTTAAAAATGTATTTATTCCAATTACATTTAAGAAGCTCTGCTCTGTTACGGTGGTGAATATCGAAGATTCGCTTTAAGGCGGACAAATGAACTTCTCACTTACTTACTTCGCTTTGCCTATTAGCTTTGTAATATATTTAAGCGTCCTTTTGCTCGACGTACGAAAAATATCGGCGCTTGGCAATCAGCATTTGAATTGCTCTCAGTTATGGCTATTTTAAGTAATTGCGGTATCTTGTATTTACAGCCAAATATTAAGTAAGCGTAGATGATTATAACGTGTAAAAATAGTGTTTATTTACTTATTTAATTGTTTTGAAGGAATTTCTTTGTTAATTTATTCCCGAATACTTCGGACCTTTCGTTTGTGCTATTTGAACATTTATTATTGGGTTTGAAATTTGTTATACACAAGGCTATACATGAAAGACCTCGCTGGGTGCGTATTGCTCTGTTAAAAGCCGATTACGAATCTAGTCAAGCCTACAAGAATATTAAGTAAGTAAATTGAGCTTAAATATGGAGTACAATTTTTATAAATACTTTTACTTGCAGGAAACTTAAAGCTCAAGTTAAAATCGACTAATTGTTTTTGCATTAATTGTGTTTTAAGATAATTCCTATTTTTATTTTAAAACAAAAACAAAACGAATTATAGAAACTTACTTCCTTTTCGTGATTATATCTAGGTTTTTCTATATTATTATTCAAATGTCAGTGAATTTTGTTCCCGTTCCTTTTTATGATCTGAAAAAAGATTTTAATAAATTCTTTTTTAATTTTTTGCTTCTAATTATTTATTTAATTGAAGTTATTTTTTTAATGAATAGTCAACTTTCTCCCTTATCAACTTTAGAAAGAGTTCGAAAAAGAGTTTAAAAGAAATAAGAGAACTGTATCTACGCTCACCTTCGAGTGAATTTCGTATAACGACGGATTTAAATCTTAGCCGTAGCAACTGATAATTCGAACGTACTTTTTTAATTAATATTTAATCTTTGATTGATGAACTAAATATACCTAAGTCAAGTTATATCTTTCTTTTCCAATGTTACCAATTTTAAGGTTTCCATTTAGCAAGCAGCATACGTACGTGTTGGTATCGCTCCAAACTTTCAAATCGTTTAAAAATATACTTTTCTCAAAATTTCCTGGTTGCTGTGGAATCATTGATCGTAGGATTTGAATAATTACTTTTATAATGTTTTTATGTGGATAATTGCAAAAAAAAATATATGGTATATCTGAATACTTAGAAATAAGCACAAACGTTCTGATTAGTTATATATAAGTCTTCATGAGATGATTTAGCCACGTTCGTCTTTCTCTTCGCTGACCAAAGGTCTAGTGCAAATATTGATACAAGAAAAAATTAAAAATGCTTAAATTTAAAACTTCAAAAAAGCTCTTGGGTTGAGTTAAGGCGACCCTAGTTACTAAAGTCACATAAAAAGGAAATGAGAACATTATAGTCGGGTTAGGCCTATGCTACCCTCCACCACATTGCCCAACACAATTTCTATTTTTGCCATAGAACACAAAAATTATGCCTTGTTTTTATATGAACTCACTATAATGGAAGTAGATATTAAAAATTAAACCTCTTTGCAAATAAAGGCTCACTTGCCGTAAGAATGTTTGTGCCCAAGATGTTTGAAAATTAAGGTACCTATCTGTTCAAAATTCAGCACAGTTAATTTTTATATCAAATTACTATTATGGATCAATTTTCGTTATAAAGTATTAAAACTTCGAGTTTTTTGCTCTAAAAACTAAAAATTATGGGGTAGGATCCAAAAATTGACATCGTTAGTCCAAATTTTGTAGAGATAATTTCTATAATAAATTACTATTGTGGGTTAATTTTTATTATAATGTATTAAAATTTAGACATTTTTGCCCCATAAAGGATCAATTTTCATGGAAATCATCTTATAGGGTAGAATACAAAAATAGATCCACATTTTGGTACAGTTAATTTTTTTGTATCCCAAATTACTATTATGATTTGATTTTGATCATGAAACATTGAATTTTAAATCTTTTTGTTATATGAACTTCAGTTTTCGCTACATGAGAGGGGGTCCAAAAATTTCCCTTGCCGATCCAAAGTTTTCATACCAATTTAGAATGCCGCAATACTATTACTTACCCACTTTTGTCGAGAAATTTTTGTCTATCCGTCTGTGTGTATGTGTGGTGTATGTGGTGTATGTACTCTCCTCGGAAATTATAAAAGTTAGACTACTGAAGTTTTCCACATTTACTTTACGAAACACTCTACTCTTTATGTCGGCCATGCCCACACAAACTTACAAGCGATTAAATTGTCTTTGTTCACTTTTTTGAGGTTTTATGCTTATTTATCATAAGGCAAACAAGACAGAATGTTTAAAACTAACTTTGTACACTCTCTTTCTCTCTCTCAAATGAAGATTTTGTATTATCTGCCCAAAAATGGGTTAATTTTAAAACGAATATGGTAGGCACCGCGGTTACGTTTTCCTTCATAATACTGGCGATATGGGTATCAAATAAAAGCACTTGGAGAGTAGAATGCGAAAAACATACTGGTGGGCATGCGGGCTTCGGCCCCCGACGAATAGAACTTTTTTACTTGTTTTTTTTTTTTTGCTTTTATTTTACTTAAATTTATTTTAGCTTAATATAATTTTTTTAGAATGCTTATATATTCCTTTTTATGTTTATTGTCGCTGTAGTCATTTGTATTATTATTATTATTTCTCATTAATTAGTATTTCTGTAAACAATTTCAACTAAGAATGCTAGCAAAGTTCTTCCTATCAATAACCTTTGAAATGTTTATAAGATAAATAAGCATCAATGCCATGTAGTATACCAGCGATGTAACCCATGTACTGTTTACAGAAAAGATAAAAAAATAGATATTAACACGATTCCCTTTTGTTAACTCAAATATAAATTCATTTAGAAAAACTTACATATGCTGCTGTCATAGCGGGATAAGCCCAAAAACCGGGCTTTATTAGAAACTGGGGATGCAACCAGACAACACAAGCAAATCCCATATAACTGCAGGAGCTAAAGTACATGCTACAAGCCACCGCATTGAAAAGTATTTCCTATTCAACGATCCGCACACACGATTTTAATAATTATTTGCTATAAAAAATCTTTATGTTTTACTCACAAATAATGATTGTCGTATCAAACTAAATGATTTTTCTGAAAAGTAATAGCATATTAGTAGTATCATTGTAGTTGTGAAGCAATAAGCTGTCGTTGTCAGGAAACTGGTTAACGCTTGTCCTATGCTATCTGCTTCAGGTAAACCATATTTGATAAGCAAACTTTCGCAGAGTGTGGCCAAGAGCAATTGCAATAGTTTCAAAAGACCCGCTTTAGATGTGGCAAAGCCAAAATTGACACAAGTACAAACGCGACAACAACATATCTTGATGCCAAAATTTTGACCCATAGAGCGCATGCCAAAAGAAGACATAATAATAGATATGTTCTTTTAAGTATTTTCTCCTCGAAGATTAAGTGAACTTAATCGATGTTAATTTACAACTAAAATCGGGAAACAAAGAATGGATGTAAACGTACGTATAAATATGATTTTTCTTTAAATGGAGTCTAAAAATAACTGTGTTTTGTAGAACACACACTCGTGCTCCTTGGGGATATTTCATGTTACATCAAACTTACTCAACGAAGAAGATATTGTGCGTATGTCTTGCGTCATGGTTTATTGTGGCTAAGGTAAGATAAAAATAGATCATGTATATACAAGAAAGTATGTGTACGAGCATTACAACAAATAGTTTGTTTAATACACAGAATAAAGAATGAATTTTTTGTCTATCAAATAGCAGCTAAGCTGCGATTTAATGGAAATGTAATTTTATCGACCGATATCGTGCTTCGTCACTTACTCTTCCAAAGAACTATATTGTGGCAGTGCAAACATTTACGTTAGGTTGTACTGCGTGCATTCGCTTTAAGCGAATCTCTTCCGTCGTTCTTACAGGTACGAAATTCCGCTTCACCCATATGTATTTTAAGTCTACATAAACAATGAAATACTCATTCCACATATGATGCGAATTAGGAAACAATGAATGTGTTTATATCGACCTGTTTTGGTACGATTCACAAAATCATAAAGTGCGAATAGTTTTATTCGCCTGCCTTCGGTGCTTGCAAAATGAGAGAGAACGGGAAGTGATTAGATTGAGAGAGAGGGAAAGAGACAGAGAGAGAGAGAGAGAGAGAGAGAGAGAAAGAGAGAGAGAGAGAGAGAGAGAGAGAGCTTAATGAAGCCGAAATCTTTCACTGATCAAGAATTCATATCTATTTTAACATTTCTAACACGGCTTTTTGTGTCTTGCAAACCGAATGACGAATCGAATAATTGGCCGATGTTCAGTGTTGCGTCTTTGATTTGTTTAACGTCACTTTTATCTGTCGCGATTGATGGTCGTCCGAGAAGCTTTTCGTCTTTTTAACGCGTTCTCGATCTCCTTTGAAGTATTTATACCACTTGGAAACATTTATTTCCGATAATGTCGGCTTAGCAAAGGCTCTTTGCAATTTCCTAAACGTTCTCGCACAAGAAATTTCATTTCGCAAACAAATAGTTGTTGCAACTGCTTTGGTCAACAAAATCACACGTTGTAAAAATCGGAAATATAAAAGCAAACACAGCAGAAGCACTGATCACATTTATGATGTAAAATTTGGCCCGCTACTAATAGCGTTGTCATAGCGCTACCAATTTACTAAAAAATTGTTTCAGATATTCGATATACTCGAGCCATTTAACTTCAATATTGATCATACTTTTTGAACACGGGATCATTTGCATTAAAGAACTTACGGCGCATTCGTCGAGAACATATTCTGGAGAAAAGTGAAATAAATGCGTTAACTGCCTCGCGAAATGCTTGAAGATAGTGTGGAAAAGTGCATAAAATGTATTAAATATATGTATATGCAAATGAATATAAATATTGAACTATTCTTATAAGAAATTTCATTGAAAATTGAGAAATCTTTAATGTAAGTTATAAAAACGATGAAACGAAACATACACATATACATAGGCCTATGAATATGCTTAAATGTATATCACGACGTCTATGCGTTTAACGATCAAGAGCACTGTGAAATCCTATAAAATAGAGGCGTTTTAACAACTTTTCGTTTATATGGTAGAAAAAGTAGTAAAACAACAATATCTGGCGAGGTTATTAGGTCTATACTTAAGTATTCAAAACAGGAATTTTTTCTGAAAAATAATAAAAACAGAGCAATCCTGGACATTTTCTCGCGAGGAACTACCAGTTTATACGGCTCCGCGGCACGTAATGTCGCCGGCACAAATTTGATTTGAAAAAAAAAGCAACAAAACTCTTTAGTCCACATTCCTTTGTCCAGAGAAATCCATAGAATTTGTTTGAGTTTTTGTATGATTGGTGACTGTTTAAATGAAAAATTTTCATTTTCGACCCACGACAGGGCACTTTTTCATTAATAAGAAATACTTGAATCAATTTATTGAAAATATCCTGCGTACTACTCTGCGGAATGTTATTTTGAAGATACTGGAAAAACTACGACTGAAAAAAATGAAAATTGTTCAAGTTACGTTGCGTGCTGCCTTCAAAAATCGCGTTTTGATCGCATCTTAAGTCTCGATATATGTTATAGACAAGTTTTCCGTTACAGTTATTTTTTAAAAATTACTTTTTAAGCGCAAATATTCTTCCGTGTTCTTTTTCGAGGATTTTTTGCTCACAACCGCACATCTAGCAGACCAGGAGTTTTACACTTTAGGTTTTACGGAATGACACAAAACAAAAAATAAAAAACGCGAAAAACTCTTAATCAATGCGAAACACTTCATCCTAGAGTCTTAATTTCTTGGCACAACCATTGAAAACTTTCAAATAGTTTTCAGCCTCGTATCTATTCAGAGGTCATGCCGGCGAAGTTACACTGATACGGTTTTGGGCGGAAATGCTTTTAAATGAGCGTAAATATATATAAATTTCTAAAGACCTCTGTTAAGGTATTAGAGAAGCTAGAAATGATCACGTAATACATTGGACTATAATTTCTCACCAAAGATTCATATAACGCAGGTTGCTTCCGGAAAATACGCGAGATGTCAAGGCAAATATTTAAGAAATCTTTGTCGACGGGAGAAAAGTCAAAGATTTCGGTGTAAAGTCCGCATCAGAATGCATTGAAGTGTTAGAAAGTAATAGTTTGGACATTACTCCCACTATGAGAGATTGATACAAGAAAATTAACATTAGTTGCGACCGAATCTTTTACACCCATCACCGTTATAAAAATATAAATTTGCGTACTCCGTAATATTGGGTGGGCATGGCTGAATTTTTCTCTTTTTGTAGGATAATTTTGTGGAAATTTATTTCGAGTATGTGTTGCAGTTTACGAGCGGCAAGCGAAAGACACGGAAAACAAAGGTGCCTACAGGTTTGGTTGTACACCAACAACGCCCACGCGCCTTTGACTTGCTTGGGCCATATTCAAACTCTTTTGCAAAGGAAAAATGTTTATCACAGACACTACATAGTTAGGTAGACGGACAGATGGACGGATAGATAAACGGACTAACAGACGGACATGCTTAGGTATATTCCGAATTTGTAAGTAACCACAATTTATGTCCTGTATGAGCTTTTTGAAGCTTGTTTTTACGCCTTATAAAGATATTGAAAAAAAAATGATATTTTAACACATTATAACATTGGATAGGCGTGGTTAATATTCCGAGTCGAGTTAATTGAATTCAGATTTCACAAACATGTATTTTGCAAATTCTTCGCAGTAGCTATTATGAATATGAATAATAATATGAAATTTGACTTAAAAAAGTCAATTGCTTGGACTATCAACAAATTAGATTTGATGGAAAATTATCCTTACTTGTATAATTTTATATTTTGATTGTTGAAATAAATAAACAAATACGTAACTAATTCTTATATACAATGGAAAAACTTTTCTCACAAGTTTTATATGCGTTTTTGAGTTTATTGCCCTTGCGCCGTTATTAGCATCATATAACGGCGAAGATCGCATCATTACGTCGTGCTATTATATAAAATAGTGATAATTGTTTTTCACAGTTCAGCTATTGTTATGTTCATTAATGTAAAATGATGATATGCTAGTTTTCTTATACAGTTTGCACAATTTAAAAATACGAATCGGAAACTCCCTTATATATCCATATATATATATATATATATATATATATATACATGTCAGCCTCGGATTTCAAGTCGATTCAACTTTTCTCCATGCGTGCTTTTTTTGGAAAATTTAAAATAGCAAAGGTCGATGTAACATTTACAACCCATTAAACGCATAATGTTGCCAATTGTCTACATTGCATTTAATTTAATTTCAATATTAAGTGGAATGAGCAATAGTGTGCATTTAAGGTTTAAAATTCGTAAGTATATTCTTAATTCGGCTCCGTTGCTTCTGAACTTGCTGCCAGATAAACGATTAAAAAATTTCAAAGAACTAAAAACGAAACGAAAAATTAACTTACATTTGAAATCGAATTTTATTATGTTTAATGTATGCAAATACTAGTTGAAAAAGGAATCTCATACGCTTTTACGTCCCGAAGGAAGACTTTCATTAACAAATTGTCGGATGATCGGAGAAATTCTTATACTATTTGTAGATCAATGCTTGAGCGAAGCGCATTTTCAGAGTTCGTTGTTTACTTCTTTTTGTTTTGTATATTTACAAGTGGAAGTTCTCAATTTCTTTTAATTATGTGAAAATTAAAATAAAAAAAAGGAGCTTTTTCTACTCTTCAATCAACTTTTCAAACGCTTGTACCAATTACTGAACAAAAAATTATATTATAATACGTAATTTACTGATCATCTTTTTGTCACAATCGCTCACTGATTATTACAAATGAAATATTATAAGAACCACTTAAAACTTTCAAAGTGTAAGAGTTTAATCGATTTTACAGTCAAATTATATATAAATATGGCCTGGAGAGAATTCTTAGATCAGCTCAATAAGATTTCAGTTGAAAATAAATAATAACAAGTAAAAAAGTTATATTCGTCGGTGACCGAATCCCGCATACGCACCACTATGCCTTTCGCATTCTATTCTCCAAGTTCTTTTATTTAATACCCATATCGTTGGTATCACGGTGTCTAATGTATTCACTTTAGAGTTAACCCATTTTTAGGCAGATAATATATCTCCATTGGAGAGGGAGAGAGAGGGGAGAGGAGAGGGAGAGGGAGAGAGAGAGAGAGAGAGAGAGAGAGAGAGAGAGAGAGAGGAGAGAGAGAGAGAGAGAGAGAGAGAGAGAGAGAGAGAGAGAGAGAGAGAGAGAGAGAGTAG
>CCAG010000330.1:0-25312 GCA_001077435.1 Glossina morsitans morsitans | reverse complement strand
AGAGAGAGAGAGAGAGAGAGAGAGAGAGAGAGAGAGAGAGAGAGAGAGAGTGTATAAAGTAGTTTTAACTATTCTGTCTTGTTTGCCTTATGATAAATAAGCACAAAACCTCAAAAAAGTGAACAAAGCCAATTTAATCGCTTGCAACTTTGTGTGGGCACGGCCGATTGTTTCCATTTTTGCACATAAAGGGTAGAGTGGTCCGTAAAGTAAATGTGGAAAATTTCAATCGTCTAACTTTTACAATTTCCGAATAACGGGTAAAACAAGTTTTTGTTAAGAAAAACGGAGTTGCGTTCAGTTTATGCTCCACTGCCGGCTTCGGCTCCGACCAATTTGGCCCATTTTAAATACCAACCTACGTGCAAAAGCGTCCATAGTTTTTGTCAAATTTAAGATCGATATCTTCATTACTGCGATCAGGAGAATGCAATAACAAACATCACACAGACAGCCAGACGGACAGACATGGCTAAATCAACTCCGAATTTCACGTTGATCAAGAATATCTACACTTTACAGAGTCTCTGAAGTCTCCATTTGGGTGTTACATGCATTATGAAAACGAAATCACTACACTCTTGCGTTACAGTGATGGGTATAAAAAGTGTACTGAGATCTTACTCGATTGTTTATCAATTGTAAAACGCTTTTTTCTTTTTTTTTTACTGGATATATAATTTACCATCTATTCAAAAAGATAATAAACAAATGTTATATCAAGATGAGAAAAATAGGAGGGGTTATTGTCCCTAAAGGAGACAATATAAAAATACATCATAGATATAGTGTTTAAACAAATAAAAAGAAAATAAATAAATTGAAAAAATTTATTCAAATAAGTTAATGGAAAAGATTAATGGGGCTTCATTGGCTTCATTCAGAGCAGATATTTGCAAGGGACCTACGTGATTGCTCAGTTGAATTAAATTTTTGATGAATGTAAAGTTCAGGTCGTCCTGACCTGAGAGGGTTTTAGATTGATATTTTTGAAGTATTTCAATATTAGAGATACTCTCTCTGCCCCCACAATTGGGGAAAGTTCAAATAGGTTTGAGGCTGTTCTTCTGTAAAATGCATTTATTTTTTATATTTTTGTTTTTAAGTCAAATTGCAGGCGTTCAGTTTTCATAGAATTTTTCCATGTTAATCTTTGGTCGATATGTAAGCCAAGATATTTCACAGAGCTTTGGATAGAGATATTGTTGCCATTTAAAAATAATGAAGGAGAAGAAGGCTTGTTTTCAGCATTTGTTTTGATATTCCACGTGTTCAACCAAAGGGAAATTTTGTCGAGAAGAATTTGTAGCGTCATATTAAAGCCGTCATGAAAATGGGGTTGCCTTGTCATCAGGGTACATAGCAGTTAAAATATTATCAGCGATCTTAAAATTTGAAGTGAAAATTGCATAAACTACTGGACTTAGAACACTTCCCTGACGAACTCCAGGTTCAATTTTATATATATTGGATCTGTTATTTTCAATTTCAACATAGAAATGTCTGTCTCGCAAATAGGACTTAATTAGTAAATAAATAGTCATGGAAGGTGTCACATGCCGATAGCACGAACCCCAAAAAATGTTAATTTTTATGGTCGATGGTCGAAAAGCTACAGTTTCAATAATGTGTCTCATGCACCAAACATTGCTGCATATAATTTGTTTCTGCGCAAGCTGTCGTACTGTGATATATTGTTGAGCGAATCATAACTGAATTGAAACAACGTATGGTGAGTGTGCTAAGATGTGGTTATTGTACTTTTGCTTGTACTGTACTTTCTATATAAGTACACTACCGCATCCATCATAATCACTACATCTAGCCATCTTTGAAGTGTTAGTTTGTTCTTCAAGAGCAGAGGGTGGCAAGAGTTTCTTATAGAAGGCACGTAAAAACGCTACAGTGAGCCATGGCCCATCATTAAATATCGTACACCGCCCTGCCGTTATTCACATTTTCAAAATTAGGCGTTGCAGGGGAAGTGGTCGAAAATGTGGCCTAATCCGAACTATTTTCAATCATTCTTGATACCAAATTTCAAAAATTCCAATCAAAATATACTCAAAAATTACGGCCTGTAGGTTGAACACAAGAAAACGGGATGTACAGACGGACAAACAAGCCTAAGTGAGAGTTTACCTCAAGTGCGTTTGGGAATTGCATACATCCGCATAAATTTGATATACAATTGCATCACAATTGGTGTAGGGTGTAAAAAGAAGAAAATCTTGAATGAATATCTCTCTAAGAATCACTTTCAGATTTATTTGTGGCTGTCAAAATCCAAAAATATAACAGCTGGTTCTTCTCCTTGATAGACTAACAAACAAATCAAATAACTTTTTTAAATATCGAATAAAAAAGGGAAATTTTTTTCCTTCAACAATTTGGCAGAATTTTTTTGAGTGGACGCATAAGCCATCCATCGTGTCTTAGTCCAGGTAATCTTAAAACCAAACCAAAAAAAAAAAGATTAACGATTGATGAGATGGTAACTCGCTTTTAGCTAAGGTTATCTAGTTGGTATTAAAGAAAGGCTAAGGTTAGCTAGTTGGTATTAAAGAAAGGTTAAGGTTAGCTAGTTGGTATTAAAGAAAGGTTAAGGTTAGCTAGTTGATATTAAAGAAAGGTTAAGGTTAGCTAGGTGATATCACAGAAAGGTTAAGGTTAGCTAGTTGGTATTAAAGAAAGGTTAAGGTTAGCTAGGTGGTATTAAAGAAGTTCGCAAAATTTGTTGAGAAGGAAATGGACCTTTCCTAACTGAGAGGGAGAATCGACCGCAGTTTAAAGAGTTTGAAGTAAGTTAGTTTTCAGTGCACTTTTTAAATTGATGAATCTGCTTGACGGCACAATGATGATGATGATTCTCCTGACAACTTATATACATCGATTACTTGTGTTCCGATGACTACATTTTAAAATTTCCAAACTGAAAATCCAATGATGATCACGATTAATGCGAGGATCTAATGCAATAAAAACGAAAAGGCTTTAAACGAGAGATTGTTGACAACGTTTTGTGCCATCTTTCTATGGTTTAATCGGTTTTTTTGTTCTGATGCCATAAGAAGAATTGCTATGCTTTGGTTAAGTCACCATTGTTTTTAGTTTACCTAATTCTTTTACTTTCAGTTTACAGTTGTTTTCTCTAAGAAATGCAACTCTAAACAACCAATACTAAAACTGTTTAACCTTCGCGTCGTTTGACAATGCTATCGCATACGTCGAAAAACGAGAACGTAAGCTAACTTTAAGATACATGATTACCCTCCAAATTTTTGCGTTGTAATGCAGAAACTCTGGAATCTTAGATCTGGTAACGAATGAATGAAAATGAATATATGGATATATAAAGTTTGAAATGATAGTAACTGTCGTTAAAATGGCGAAATTATTGGAGAATTACGAGTTCGTGTATTTTGCTGATTTCGAAATAAGGAAATAAAATGGATGTCGAAAAATTTCGGGAAATATTTGTAAATTATTGCACTGAGAATATTGGTTACTCTGGTTTATTTAGTTTAATAATACGAATCGGTTTAGCAACTTTTTATTTAACTGTTGCGGTAAGGAAATATATTGACGATTGTTAAAATTCGAATGGAAAGGTTTGGAAACATTATGTTTATAGCATATAGAGCAGGATGTGTTCCGAATGATTTACAACCAACGTGAACTGATTTGCATTAAATTCTTTGAGAATTCTCAGGTGATTGAAGAAATCCTTGTATATGGCTCAGTTACGATGGTTTCGGATTATTTTATGGGTGCACTCGGTCTATTTCCTCTTTATCGTTTATATAATGACCCTTTTGTAAGTAAATTACGATTTGTTGTTTTTTTTTTTTTTTTTTAAATATGTTTCGTAAATTTTTATTTATTTATTTATTTATTTTTTTTTATCACTCAGTGCATCGGTTATAATATATTTATGTCTGCAATTCTATTGAGAAGCGGCATATACGCAAAAATGTACGTTCAAGATTGTGGTTTACCATATTTACGTGTAATTATTGACGCATCCGATTTGCTAATAGCATTGGGTGCGCTGCATTTAATACCTTGCTTGGTCACATTTGCCCTTTTGCGTAAAGGCGAGCATATCATTTGGCTAAATCGTTTGCTACGCTGCTTTATGGTGCCACCCAAAGAGGGATTCTGGTGGACTTTGCCAAGCGAAAGTTATTGGTTTACACCGCCTGCGAATGAAATTATCAAAGTCACTATAATCGGTAAAGCGCAGAAATCGCAATAGTGTACCTCACATACTTTTAGTAGATTTGTAGTAGTTGTTGTACGCACTAAAATGTTTACAAAAATCAGCGATGAACGCAATGTCACATCACAATAAAATTTCATGAACGATAACAAAAAGTATTTTTATTATTTTAAAGATCGTAGCAACAAATAACAGATGACTTCATCTTATGCTACTGCAAAGTGCTGAATCTGTTAGTCCATCTAGACAAAAAGCTCTGGATATTCGACGTTCATGGGCATCAATATGTTCGCGAATTAATTTTTGATCTCCTCCAGTATGAAGCGGAAAATTTGCTGAATAGCCAAGTTGGGGACAAGGCTGAGTATGAGTTGCGAGGAAAAGAATGCTCAGCACAAATACGCATGCAAAGCCTTACAAAAGCAAAGATATGGAAAATAGCTATAGTGTCCATGTCCCGTCCCCAAGGAGATGATAGTTACGTATATAGATAGAAGCGTTGCACGCTCGAATAGGAGGATTATGAAATGGGCGTATGTACGCATTGATCATTGCATTACGAATGATGATCTTTAGCGGGAAACTAAGGTCTCATATTCAAATTTCTTACATACTCAAATCTAATACAAAAGAATTACTGACCCAATTATAAACAAATGCTGAAATGCAATTTCACAGCAGTGATCTGAAGTGCATCGTGTCAAGTGAGCGAGATTGCTTATCAAAAATCTGTTTTGAATGCTTCGCGTTAATCACGTATTGTGATTTGAAAAATGTTTTTGAATGACTTATCAAATATCAATTATTGAAATGAAATGGTTCACATGTGGTGGTGGTGGTTGTGCTTGTGCTTGTGCTTTGGGATATTGTCAAATCCGTTGGCTCGTATGGCTTTGTTTACTATATTATTTATTGCGGTAGGTTAGTATGTTTTGACGTTTATCTGTATATATATATATACTCTTGTATGTGTATTACGCTTACGTACACTACAGCGTAGAGATTTTAAAAGGTGTCTTTTTTTAACATTTTAAATTTTCCTTATACCTATCAAAGATCTTATAAAAAATATACTTTTGCTGAAGATCGTATGTTCTTTTGATCGATAGCGCGCATAGCATTTTTATTATAATTATTCTTGGGCTAATGAAATAAATGCTGGCATGCTTGAAAGGAAAGAAAAATTGATCACCAGCAAGCAACATAGGTTATGTTGTTAAGAAAAAAATGTAATAAAGTAAAGTATTAACGACTTCAGTGTGGCCATAGGGTAAGTTGTCTTCGAATAAATGAAAAGTGTGGGCAGTCATTGATTAGGTGCTATATAGTAAAAATTTGTGCCCAATTATAGTTTGGGGCAGGGGATTTCGAAAGGTTCTATTCGTGTATTGCAAGTATCTGATCGAAGCGAATTCCCGGAAATGTTTTTATTTTGTTAATATTTGTTATATATATATATATATATATATATACTGTATATATATACTGTATATATATATATATATATATATATACAGTGGAAGAACTGGATGAGGATTAACAACGAAATAATGCTAATGATAGTCTTGTAGATTTGCTTCCATAGTTTTCTCTTTAACTTTCTTCTCCAACGTATCTTTGAAGGTCCAACTTCTCCATGAGGTCGTCCACGATTAGATCAGCAGAAACAGGAGACTGCGAAAGCAGGAATATTTAAATATTGTTAACAATCATGTACACAACCGAGAGTAGATGTCGATTCCAAATTTTATATACGAGCTGTTTAAGAGGAGTGGAGTAACCTAATATCTTGGTAGAGAGAAATTAACCAAAAAACATGTTTAAGATATTTTCTGCCACAATTGCTTCCTCATTGGCAACACTTGATGCGATATAATTTGCTGATTGAATTCAAAACAAAAAAAAAACATGATTCTTCAGCATTTCAGGTTTTGCACTCTGGGTGCACTGAGAGCTTAATCTGTGAAATTCGATCGCATACGATCGTGTAATTCTATCGATCTTAATTTCAAAATCCCTAAATTTTAGGGACTTTGTAGTCAACATATTTTACTAACTTAACAAACGTCTCGGTACCAACAACCTAATGAATCTAAAATCGAAGATTCAAGTGTTTTTCTTGCAGTACTCGTTGTTGTAAAGAGTAGACCAATAAAGTCTCCATACAGTAACGAAAAATGAGCATTTCTCTTATCAAAAACTGATGGATTGAGGGCAAATATATATAAAGACCAACAAGTTACACCAAATACGAGTTTAAGATTTTAGTCTTAGAATTTATTCTCTGAAAGTAATAATGCAAGATTTTCTTTAGACTTAAGAAAAAGTTATATGCAAAAAACTTAATGGACTTTCAACAGGAAGGCGATCCGAAACCAACATCTCTCAATGCAAAGGAGTGATTACTTTAAATCGTCCCTAAGCATCGTATTTCAAGGCATTTGGAAATATATGCCGTGAGTTGGACATAGGTGGTTTCGAAGGCCTTAAGAAAGCTTTCCTTAGGGGTAGATGTGAGAATTTCTTCAATGCTAAGACATATACGAACAGCACTAGATGCTAAAGGTGGTCCAATAAAATATTAGTTTTTTGATTTTTATCCACGAAAAGAATATAGCATTACTTGTGATTTTCTTCTTTTTTTTTTAGATTAAGTATATCTTCTGATTATAAATTTTCCTTAAATCGAAAAAAATCTTGAATTATTATTTAATAAAAGCTTTTGTTTTTTGAAGAAACGTATGATTTTTTGTTTTCTGCCCTCACCTCATGAATGCAGTTCTCAATTAAGAGAAATCTGAGGTATTTGCCGCTTTGTATGTAGACTTTATTGGGCTACTGTCTATGGATGCAGTAGTTGTTCAATATTCCTTCGAGAAAGTGGAAGCAGTGGCTGTTACAGGCTGTAAGTTGTTCTCCTCTTTAATAAAAGATTTGTGAATTTGATATTTTTGACCGGTTTGCGTGTACGTCATGAAAGTTGCGTTGCAATCCATTGTATTTTGACTTATTGTCAATTTTGAAAACGCTAACAAATACAATTTGTATCGTATTGCAAATAATTTCCAATCGATTTCATATCTCTCGCTTAGAGATATTTTTCAATTTTTACAGAAATTAAGAAAAAATCAAAAAAAAAAAAAAAACGAAAATGGCTCGTTGGCCGGAACTACCACTAATTGTCTTGAAAGGTGTTAGTTTTGCTTGTTTTCTCGGCGCCTTTGTGAGTTCGCATTGGTAAATGTACACAAATAAAACGCTTTCACGTTTATATAATTAACCATGTAGGCTATGGAATTCTTGGACCATACCACCTTAACGGGAGTCTTCGATTCTCATTGCATCGCCGGTTTCGAAGTGACTAATGAAATCGGACACCATATAACAATACTCCGGTGCTGCATGGTTCCAGATGTGCTTTACGCTGTTTGCACTCTTGCATCCATACCGAACCGGCTTTCCGATTTTGGTGCTGATCCAACGGTAAATAGAACTTTCATCGAGAACAACATCAAATCAGAGTGTAGAACAGCATATTGCATATTATACGTATAAATAGTATTTCTGTCAGTCTGTCATTGCTAGTCGTCTCTCGTGTCTTACATAATTAATAATAGACTTTTTTTTTGCATTCAAGGCTGCAGGATACAATCTTGTTGGGGGATTTCTCATATTTGTGTCTATATCGAGAGTTGCTGCGATAGAAAATTGTGGCAATGAAGCTATGGGTACAATTTTGGGTATACCATCAAGTCTTGGACTCTTTGCCGCCCTATTGCACTTGGTCCCTGGAATCGTATGTCTTGTATTCTTACCGAAAGTGGAAAGGTAAGATTGCATTTATTTGCATTTAAAATAATGACAACAATTGTGATTTCGAGTCGCATTCGACTCAACACTTATAAGCGTCATTTCAACTGATGTCAGCGAATCAGATCAATTTTTTCGATTGATACCGCGTGTCGACAAAGGATGTTTGAAATGATATGAGACTACGTGAGCTATATTTCGTGGTTCCTTATACTCACATCAAAGGTTTCGTGAAGTCTTCGAAAGAGAAAATTTCAGTGTTTTCAAATTTAAATAGAAAGAAACGAGCGGTGGATGCAATTGGCGCACTTCCATAGCGATCTGCATAAGTCTAATGCTCTACGTCTTGTCTTTGCCCTTCTTATTTTAAAGAGTGTAATGTTATTTTAAGGGCATGCATCAGGTCAAGCGTAAACTCTCTTTAAATTTATAATTTTATACTTTTTTTGTTTTTATTGCTACACAACAGAATAAACGGGTTTTCTGAATTTTTTTTTTTTTTTAGAACTTTCTCATTACCTAGAAGATTAATGTCGTCTACTGCGGATTGAAAAGCTATGAGGATGTACAACTATATATAAATAATACACATAAGTACGCATAAATTAAAATATGTATGATGACTATATGCACTGAACAATAAATAATTCTTTTATAATAATTTTTCTCCCTTCGGAAATCACGGCTAATATTATTAATAATTTCAATAAAGCGGGAAAAAAGAAGAGAATATATCTCTAATGGTCGAGGCGATGTATTCGGCTATTGCAACAATCATTAGGATACAAGTGGTTATGATTCGTTCGGACGAATGCTAGAGGAATAGATGTTTAATTTAATTCAGTCTTTTGTCTAATTCATTAAGCAATTTGACTTGTCATTGTAACGCTTAAGATCTTAGAAGGATTATATTTATCATATGACAAAACTTTGTCCAATTTCGTCTTCCGTCTTGTCTCGCATTCTTTCCTTTCCAACTCAATTTGCTGTCTATTTTTATATCCATCATCGAAGGATGACAGATATATTAACTTTATGAATCGAATGAGCGTTTGCAACGCCCAGAAGGATGTTTCGGAGATCCCACAAAGTATATATAATCTCTCTTTTAAACCATGTCGTGGTCGCAAGAATCAATCTATCGACTTCACATTTAGCAGAAAAATTGGAAATTCGTGAGCGTAGGTTTGGTTTGAATATGGTCGTTCGGTCGAAGGAGACGCCTACAGACACCTCTCTTTTTCAAAGGGAATAAACAATTGCAATAATGCTACAGCAGATAAATGTATAAATATGTAAACGTGTATTCGATGAGTGACGCTCTAGTATATGTACAAAAATTGAAAATTTACTCGTCAAAGCTAATAAACCTTCACCGGACACTTTCTAATGTGCTATTATTTTTTTTTGCAAATCATTCAAATGTGCGATGCACGGCGAGGCGAATAACTAATAAAAAGTGACCGCGTTTATGCCTACAACCAAGCTGAGCAAGACAATGCGCTCCAATTGAGAATTCATTTACAATTTCCTGATTTTTGAATATTTCAGAATGACTTTCAAATTGTTGTCAAATTTTTCTCAAAAAAAAAAAAAAACAACAACAACAACAACTAAAAGGAATAAGAAGAAAGCACGATTTGGAAAATAAGGAGAAGAGGATTACAATTTTTCGCAAGCAAACCCCATAAGCAAGTTCCAAATTTTTCCTATTACATCCCAGTATGAAGTTAATAATAAAAAAAAATGTTTTTGTTTTTATTTCACACAAGAATCCTTCAAAATGCCAAGTTTACCGAATATCGTATTAAAGGCAATATCGTTGGCATGTTTCGCGGGAGCGGCTGTAAGTTTATCGGCCAAACGGAATAATTTCATGTCAATGTGTATATGCGTACATATTTATTCTCTTGTATTAATGTTTATTTTCATAGATAATGGGGTCAGTAGACTTCGCGGCTATCGCGTCCGTTTCCGAATCGTATTGCATTGTTGGTAATCACGTGACTGAAGAAATTGGATTCCATTTATTGTTATTAAGAATGGTTTTCATACCGGATTGCATTTATGCATTTTGTCTACTGGCGTCGCTACCATTTAATGCCTGCAGCTTCGGTGCCGAACCAACGGTCAATACTTTCTTTCTTATTTTTTATTTTTTAATTGAGTTTCTTATTATTTTAGACTATCATATATAACGTTCTCGCTGGACTTTTGGCTCAAGTTTCCTTATCGAAACTACCGGCAATTGAAGATTGCGGTAACATAGCTATGCCAACGATTTTAACTGTTCCGAAGTCAAATGGATCGCTAATAGGTATTTTGCATTTTGTTAATGCTGGTGTATGCCTTATATTTCTACCAGTTGTTGAGAGGTAAGTTATTGGATGTGGTATTGTATTGACATCGCAACATCGCAATAAATATCATTGTGATTCCTTGAATGAGCGTCTTTTCGTAATATTTTCCATGCGTATCCGCTTTTAATATTTTTCGCATACGTTTTACTTGACGCATTCATTACTTTCCAAGTTATTCAACAATCTTTTCTCAGTTTCGCTACATCTTCAATTTTTTTTTTTTTTTTTTTTTTTTTAACGTTCACCGAGAGACAGACGACACTTTCTTATTCCAAGAACGCAATCGAAGAAACTTTCTACCAGTAATTATCTTTTATTTTTCGTACATTTTTTAAGGAGTTTATTCACCGTGCAGCGAGCCACATATGGTTGACAGGGCAGGGTCCAGAGGCTATCCAATTAGATAGGTGAAAAGCCGACAATCGCTTATTGAAAATAATTTTGCGCTTGGAAACATTTACGATTTGATTTAAAATTTTGTTTATTTATTTATTAAATAAACTCGAAAAAGAAAAGAGATTTACTTTTATTAAAAATAAAAAGAGAAAGAGAAGATAATGGAATTGTTTCTCTTAGATGGAAATTTTTATCTATTATTGTACAGTATTTGCCGGCGGCATCAACTAAAATACACTTAACAGATTAACAGAATTAACAAAAAATGTTAGAAGGAAATCTGGTATTGGTTGGTTGTTTTTGGAAGACCATAAGAACAGAGTATTTGTGGAGGATAAAATATAGTTGAGTTGCAATAATCGAACGAAGAAGTGAAACGTTGTAAGTGTACCTTCTTGTAAATAGTTCATTTGCAAATAGAGCTTCTAAGTATTGGCAATAAAGGCGAAGAAAACTGAGTAACAAAAATATTTGGGAAAAAGTCATTTTTAGATAACAAGAGCCTAACATGGATCATCTGCTATCAAGTCGACTTACTGTATAGTCTTTTGATAAGAGATCGTAAACAGTTTTATCTCTAGAAGCCGCCTGCTCTCAAGGTCAAGGTTGCTCTTTTCTTTTTAGCCCGATATAAGAACCTTTTCACCTTACCCGACATGTTTTTAAGTTTGAACCTACCAAATAAGACAAGAATATGAGGGTCTGCATCTAAGGCAATCTTTACTTATTTATTTCAAGCGGAATTCCCAAAGTAAAGCGTAAGTTGTTATGATGCGATGAAAATCGACGTACTTAACACGAACGAAAATAGGCGATGCACCTTTGAGGGTGATCTCAGATGATTTAATGGTCCAAACTATAGCTAAATAAGTTGTTTTTTTTATTTTGATAGAATGCCTTAGATTGTTTAAAACAGTAGTAGCAGTAGAGAGTACTGTCAGCAAAACCTATAGTTTAGTATTAGTAGAGTACTAAGTAAGAGGGAAAGGGAACGTAGAAATGATGGTTGTGCGATTTATCCAAAAGATGCCTCTGCGGCTTATATAGCTTTCTTACGGCCGTGTTCTGGCGTTCTCACCGATCCTCAATCATAACCTAACACGATGAGTTTTTGTGTGACAAAAAATGCTTGTGACTACTTTGTGATTTGTGACCTTTTTTCTGCTATTGCTCCGGGTGCAGCTGTTAGTCTCTCTAATTGTTTAAACAAAATTTCAGGGACATTACGTTATGCAATAAGAAAGCGAGAGAAAAAAGTTTTAAATGGACTTGATAACCAAAGCAAGTTATTTCACGTGTTTATATATGCTTTAGAGATTTATATAGATTAAGAAACTGTGCTGTTATCCAACTGTTATATAAACAATTTTTATTTCTTTTTATATAAATTTCATGAAAAATGTTACACAATTAAATGTTTCTTAAGCTTTGTTTATTTTTCGTGTCCATGGGTAATGATGACGATATGATAACGACATGAGAGAAGTCGATAGTTGTTGCTTGTGAATAATAGTTTGGAAAAGGTAAGAAATGTTTATGTTTACTGTATCGCGAATTGATCGTTATTGCACTGAACTTGTTCCCAGTCCGGGTAAATGCATATTAATGTATCGATCGCTATGTCGATCAATTCTACAGATTATGTTTTAATAACGGTAATGCTGGGAGACAAATTATTTGTAAATTCCACAAGAGATATATCACATTTATTAGATGTTTGCGAAAGAAAACAAGTAAGAATATTAAGATCGGATAAAGGCCGACCATTAGATACCCGACACCACTTTGCCTAGAATAGTGGTATTGGGTATCTACCTTGTTTTGTTAATAATACACCAAAAAACACATTATTGTCATGCAAAGGCGTACTTTTCAAGAAATCCCACCTATTGGAGGACGGCCGAAATATCGCATGAGATGATCCAAATTTAGCAAACCACCAAATTTTCGAAAAATGTTGTTATTTTTCTGTTTCCGTCATAAGAAACTCGAAAATAGACTTTCTTCCCGCATAAAGGCTTGTTTTTCATGACAATGATATGTTAGGGTCTAGAAAATAGAACTATGTGGTTCAAATTCCCTACTGTTAATTTCTGTGCTAAACAACTACTACTATGGACTAACTTTTATGGAAAAATTTAAAAAAATTAAATCTTTTTCTAAAGGGGTTAGTATTCATGACAAATCTGACATGAAGTGGGGTCTACGATATAGACCCATGTGGTTCAATTTTGGTTCACTTATTTTTTATATTAAATTATTATCATTAACAAATATTCATCACAAAAAAATTAACAATTGGGCCTTTTCAGCATATGAGGGATTACCTTTCACGAGAGTGATGAGAGGTGATATCCAAAAAACATTCATTTCGGAGTCAACTTTCACCAAGGAATATTGAAAATTCGATCTTTTAACCATATAAAAACAAAAGTTTGGAATACACCTAAGCATGTCCGTCTGTCAGTTTGTCCATCTATTCGACCCCCAAACTGTAGTACACATTCTTCTTCTTGCAAAAAAGAAGATATCGCCTACAAATTTGGAAAAGAGTTCGAAAATGACACAAGCAGACCAAAGTATACGCCTACAACGTCCGTAGTTCTATACAACCAAGACTAAGATCACCTTCACTTTCTGTGTCATTTACTCGTTCCTCACAAATTACAACAGATACACCGTATAAATACTCATCAAATTATCCTACAAGAATACCAAAAATCAGTCACGCCCATGCAGTATTAAGAAAAATGCAAATTTACATTTGTCCCTTTTTTTCATTATTTTATAGGGTGGCGGAGATGGGTACGAAAGATTCGGTCGCAAGCGAATATTTTCCTTATTTGTTTTTGTAAATCGTAAAGTTTAAAAGCTGATATTAAAACTTTAGGTCTAGTTCGAAAGCTAACGAACTCCCTGCCTAGGCCCACTAACAACTTGCAAGAGCAGATAATTTTACGGAAAATGGTAAACATTTTCGTTTAGCAAAGTTTTAAAAAAGAAATAAATTTTTTTTTTTTTTTTACTTGCTTTATATATATATATATATAAAAACTTGTCTAAAACATGGTTCTTAATGCCGAAAAGCGCTACGCGATTGAGAAGTGAATTGTTTTTCTTTTTTATTATTGAATTGCGCCTAACTTCTCAGACCCTATACTAGAGATATTAATTGCTTGATGTTATAAGGCTTTCAAAAATTTTGATTATTTCTACGTCATTGAATGATATATACAAATATTTTTATGTAAATTCTATTGTCAAGCCACGGGAAAGATACAGAAAAAGTTGTCTTTATTCGAAGAAGGAAATTTACAGATGAACTTCTGTGACATATTAAAATAGACAAAAAAAAAAAAAAAAAAATAGAGAAGAGAGCAAACAACGGATCATGCCAACAATACATAGCTTTTGGCCGGAAATGCCTCATATCATATTAAAAGTTATAAGTTGTGGTTTATTTTGTGGATCAGTTGTAAGTCGGAAGAAAAAAAAAAGCAACAAAATTGAAGTCTTCATGCACTTAAATATACATTTAAATATGTATTTGTGTACAGTTCTTTGAAGTGACGGATATGCGAGCCTTGAAATCTGTCTTTAATTCGTCTTGCATTGTGGGCAATGAAGTAACCGAAGAAGTTGGCCATCATTGGTTATTACTTTTTATGGTTATGATACCAGATTGTATATATGCCGCTACAATTTTATTAGCGATTCCTATACGAAATTGCAACTTTGGCTCTGAACCTACGGTAAGTAATCATTTGTCGAAAAATCGCTATTTCAAAAATTTGAAATTGAACTAATCGTTAATTGATCGGTTGATAAGCCAGTTAGCATTATTATGAAAAGGGCATAGGGCGGAGATCGTAAAAACCATAATTCATTCATTTTAACATTTAGTTGCTATGCACGGCAATACCTTTGATTATCGTAAAGACTTTTAAAAGATTGAAATTATTTTCGGAATACCAGTTTAACTTGGACTTGACTTAAGACTCGTTAGGTTTCCAAAAGTGCGGAATGTGAAAATGCAAAGTGAAGAGACAAAATTTTTGGTGACTTTCCCTTCGGAGAACATCTGCCATATATTCGTTTTTTTTTTTCTTAAAGACATGGCCTTTACCTAATAACCCGATTGGATGTTGCATGAATAGAAAAGAGTCTATATATTTGTCGAATTGCAACTCGCGTGTAATTTAAATTAAATACAAATATTTTATGCATATGCAGAGCGTACGGCATTTATGATAATAATCGGGTTTTGAAATGATTTTTCTTTTTAGACTATTGTTTACAATATTATAGCCGGAATGATAGCGCATTCCTCTTTATCAAAAGTGACGTTGATTGAAGACTGCGGCAACGAGGCTATGCAAGTACTCTTATTTCAGCCGGCAGCTACTGTGTCGCTTGTCGGTACACTTCATTATGCCAACGCTTTTGTAAGCGTCGTATTTCTGGCGAGAGTTGAGAGGTAAGTTTTGCATTTACATTGCATACAGGATTACCCAACAACATGATCAAGGCCAAACAGAGTTAGGGATTAAAAAGCGTTCCAAACTCTTTTACACTCTATAAGGAAGAAGATAAGAACTTGCGACTCTTCCTATCTTGCGGAGATTTCTGTAAATTTCCAAATTTAGTTAAGTGGTTTACACACGTACACATAGCAACACACACGCACACACACAAAGTTATTCTGTTTGCAAAATTCCAGAATACATCAAAGCACACGCTCTCCTGCAGATCCCTTTAATATTGTTTTTTGTCTCGTTTTAGCCATGTTCAGCTATTCGCTCCTCATTTGTTTAAACAAATGACTTGAAAGTCATTTATCAGTTTAGGATAATTGAAAATTTGCACTTGACCCGTATATTCATAATACACGACATGAAAAGGAAAGGAAGAGAATTTTCAAAGGGTTTTTACTAATAACCAAGAAAAACTACGGCAGACATTGACTTTATTTTGAGTGCAAGTGTCTATGTATAGCATACATAATTTGCAGGAGGGATTCCTAACTCCCTTTCATTTATTTTCATTTCAAACGTCTTTAAGCAAAAGACAAAGAAAACTAATCGAACTCATACCTTGATGACTCTATTACATAAACTGATTAATGTCCTTACTAACCTGACTTGTGGCAATGACATTTAGAATGCTGTCAATTCAATCAAAAAGAGATGGAAAAATCCTTATTCCTATTTTCAGGTTGAAGATTATTTCTCTCACATTTCTAAACAAATGCAAAAGAAAAAGCATTGCTTATGCTCTCTTCTTCAACTGCGTTTAAAAAGCAGAGGGAGAAAAGGAAAAAAAGGAAAACTCACTTGAAGTAAATAGACGGAAATTTTACCATTATTGGTGATAGCTTTATATGGCTTAGAGCTAAATTGACGAGTTTCTCTTTCAAAATTGTCTGACAGTTATTTTCATCCGGACGTTTACTTAAAAGTTTTTCTTTCACTAATGAAAGTATTTTTGAATTTTTTAACACAATATTGCGAGAAGAAGAAAAATATTGCCGAGACACGCTCAGATTTAATCGATGAAATTAAATGAAAACTATAGGTATCAAATGTTGGTCTTTTCGCTCGATTTGTATGACCTTAAGAACATCGCAAATCAGAAAGGGCGAACTGACGGTTAGACGGATTCGACTGAGTTTACTGAAGAGAAAAAATGCGTATATTTGGTCGGACATTTGATTTGCATTTCTCGACAAATATAAACTATTGGGCGAACATTTCGGACCAACTTCCCAAAACACAAAACTACTTTATTTTCTGCGAATTTTTACATTAAAATTTTCAATAATTTTCTAATTAATTATATGAATATTTTTTTAATAATAATGTTTATTTTATAATACATTCCTCGGTTCTTGCAGAAGTTTTTATATCATGCGGACTTCGAGTTCTAATCCAAATTTATCTCTTCCTTACTGATAAAGAGTGCGACATGAATAAATTGCAGAGAAAACGATTTGCCCGATGGCAGGGTATTGTTTCCCTGCACGTATTCAATGCGATTCCTAAACTGATATTATTCTGTTGTCTTTGTTGGCTTTGCTGTTAACTGTTTAATGTTAATTAAAAATTGGTAAATAAATTGCTTTAAAAAATTGTAAATGATTTTCTCATAACATAACTGCTCATAACATTGACGCATGACGGGTTGTACAAGAACCTAAATGTTTCTATGTTTTGTGCACACAACACCGATGATTAGACGTATAACTATATTCTCTACTAGATATGCTCTCGAACAGCCCAAATAGCAAAGTTGATCCGTTCACTTCTTTTAGTCTTCATGATTATTTTAAGGTAGAAACTTTGACTTCAAATTTTTATTTCTCTCTTTCATTCATCTTCGTTTTCGCTCTCGTCAAGTAAAATTTAAAGTTCCTTGGTATTTATTAAGCAACTGTAAAGCCATAGGCCTCAATTACCTAGTTACTTGGATATAATCTAGGTGCAAAAAGAAACTATAACCTAAGTGAGTATACAAGTCAGCTAGATGGCTGTTAATGTAATCGTTTCGCTCCATAAACTCGGTAACCATCAATTCCTATCAATGAATTTAGCAGTGCAATCATTCTTTTGCTTTTCTACACATATTCAAAGAATCATGGACTGGCTGGAAAGACTCAGTAACAAGTTATTCGAATATCTAGCAATATGAACAGTGAAAGGTCATTCGACTATCGAGTTGAACAAACGTGATATTAATGCGAGCAGGTCTCTATTCGGTAGAGAGAAACGCAGTCGTTCAATTAAAAGGCTTACAGATCGAGTTTGAATGATTTTGCATAGGGAGAGATAAGTAACCTGAATTTTATATAACCGGGAAGGGAGAATTTTAAGAAAGCATTAACGAGGGAAGAGATATGATCTCTAAGTTTTACGTTATAAACAAAACGTGTTATACGGTTAACAATACTTTGAAGCCTAACTGAGTTATAACCTGGGCACCTACAAAAGACAATACAATACAATGCAATACAATACAATAGTTCGCATGCATCATAAGGTGGGAACGCACAATGGTATGTTTAACCTTTTAAAGGCAGAGATAGATTGTACAGTTTTCGGAACGCAACACAAACTTTAACAGAGACACTGTCAATGCGGGGAGCAAAGTGAACTTGGCCAAGAATTCATTGATTATTTGCTTTATTCTTAAGCTTTGATTCGGTTTCGGGTTTTTGCAGATTCAAACTTAAAAATTAATTGAGTCGATCCTAGTGTTGACTCTAGGTTGACTGGCAACATTCAAAGAAACGATTTATGCACATACCTCTGCCAGACACTCAACAAAATTATTTTGTGTCCTGGGCCCCGTTTTGCATTTAGGCCTTTGCAAGTCCAAATGCCCGAATAGTCGAATAATTTTTCCAATCACAACGAATTGCAGTTCGATGACGGCTTAGGTGTTTCGAAAATGTCGCCGATTCGACAGTTGCAATAAATGAATGCGTTACCGAACGATATCGGTTGATCTTTTTTGACGGGAGACTAATGCTATGAAGCATTTAGTTCTAGCCCTACCCAACACAGAGCTCGCGAAATAACAGTTCCATTCCGTGATTGATTTAAAATGGCACTCTATATCATGGATTCTATATCATGGCTGCAAACATAAGCAATCTACGACATATAGATATCCGCCGTATCTCGCAATTTTTTTTTATATAGCCGATTACTCAAGAGATGCCCGCCTGTACGCATATTATGATCAAAAGTCAAAAGAGTTGGGCAGAAGAAAAATAGGGAATGGCTGCAGGCTGAGAGGCGTTTAATCATGTCGATTGGTAAGTGTTATACTTTATAGATTGAGCATTCAATATCGTTAGACGACCACGCAGCAAACGTGCAAGATTTATCATATGACGGATGTATGCGGCGGAGTATGCGGATTTTATAGCCTTGGCTATGCCGAGTGCTATAGTTTTCAAGATATGATAAAAGTTGGAAAAGCTTCTTTTCTATTTTTTATATATTGAGAAGTCACATCACTATAGATTTTTCGGGAAACCAATATTTATATCCATCATCGAAGGATGAGAGTATACCTGCTTCGTTAAAACGCTTGGAACACCCTATAAGAAGCTTCGGAGATCCTATAAAGTATATACATATTCTTGTTTAGGCACAAATTCTGAAATCATTTCAACATGTCCCTCTGTCCGTTCGCATGATGTCTATGATGATCATTTTCAAATTTGGCAAAAACATTGGCGGATCTTGCACGAAAGTTGGTAATAAAAATTGACCAACAGTGCAATGCAAACATCTTCGTTTTCAGAAACATAAAAATTGGGTCTTTTTATACCCTGTAGCGCTTGAAGTATAGCATACATTGAGTTTACGCTGACATATATGACAACCAGAAGGGCTTAAGACAGACGCATCTTTTATTATATAGATCGATTCAAAAAATGATTATGAACTTGTCTGCCTGTCTGTCCGTCTGTACATTTGGGTCAAGCTACAGCTCGCAATTTTTGAGATATTTTAATGAAGTTTGGTACACCTCGACTCACTTTGACATAAGGACGAAAATTATTTAAAATGGTTGGGCTCGGGCCATTTTTTGAACACTTAAGACTTAAGAAGTCGTTATATGGAGAAAATTTGCAATTTTGAAAAAGTTTTACGGCAAAACTCACTGTATAATAATATTTCGATATTTTAAATTGATATAAAAAATTTGGAGAAATTTTCAATATTTCATGATGAAAATTGGTTCATAGCAGTAAACTCCAATAACAGTAAACTCCAATAATGCTTTTATCCGTAAGAGCCAATACTTTCTAGTGAACATATATTTACATGGTTACATATATATACTTTTCAGCGTATTCAAGGATAAATCTAGGATATGGGGCGTGATCGTACAGTAGAGTACATATTTGATGTCGCAATTTTTGACAATTAACGATGTTGTCAACCATTGATCCTCGTAAAGCGCAAATCTGTTTACGTAGCTTCAAGGAGGATAATTATTTTGGATAAGTGTCCATTATCCAATTATTTTGGATAAGACTGCAGTTTTGTACGATATTCACTAGAGGTTGTACTATACTATAATACTATATAATACTATGGTATTTTTGGAGCTTTTCATGCTATTCCCTTGAATACAATATTGTTTCGATACCAATGCTTTTTTTAAATCAAATATTCCGAATACTGTCATCCACTTTTGAAGGGTTTTTTACAAAGATAATTTTCAAGTCATTTTGGAAAAGGAAGGCTTTGCGATTGCATTTAATTTTATTAACATTAAATTTTTATAAAAAAGCCGTATAAGTAAAGCAAACAAAAGAAAAGTTAAATCATGCCATCATTATGGCCTGTGTTGCCGAATCCGACAATGAAAGCTATAAGTTTGGGATTGTTTGCCGGATGTGCGGTAAGTTAAATTAAATTTCTTTTAATTAATTTACCATAATTTACCATAAGATATTCTTCCATAGTATCTGGAATTATCCGATCATTGGGCTCTACAGACCGTTTACGATTCTCATTGTATCGCCGGCTTTGAAGTAACCAATGAACTTGGTCATCATTTATCATTATTATGGGCTATTCTCATACCAGATTGTGTGTATGTGTTCGTTATTGCGTGTGCTATGCTTTTCCCGGATTGTAACTTCGGTGCGGATCCTACAGTGAGTATAGGTTACCTTCACATTTAGGGCTTTTCCGAGCCAACCAAAATTCGAATAAGATTTTCCCCGCAAACAGAATCTACACAAAGTTCAAAATTGCTAGATCTGGTGATCACATTAACTATAACTATAACTATATTAGGACATAATCGAAGAGTTAAATATCTCGGGACGGGTTATTCCAACAAGACGGGAGAAAAAAAAACACATTCTTAACAATGAAACTTAATTGAGGGGAGGTAGATATTTCTGATAAAAAACACCCTACAGTAATATAAAATAACAAAACATGAACAAGGGGCAGCATTACATGCTGCTAAGAGAATTTTCCAGCTGCAAGCGCGGTTGCTTACTATATGAACCGGTTTTATTGATCAAGCACACATCAGGAAGTAGATACCTCTTCGATCTCTTTGTATTATAAATTGTAACGAAATGCCATTTCATCCCACAATATCGAGAAAAATGATAGAAAATTCTATAAAAAATGCATTATTAGGGAATGAAGGTAAAAATAAGCCCTTTTAACTTTTTCACTTGGTGATATCCATTAGTCATTGCAAACATTTTCAAAATAAGATAATTACTTTACTAATTTATGGTGACATTTTAGACAATTGGTTATAATGTTATTGCTGGTTTCGTAATGGAAAGCTCTTTGGCTAAAGTATCACAAATTCAAAATTGCGGCAACGCTGCTATGGATGTTATTCTAACTGCGCCTGCAGCGTATGCAGCCGTCGCTGGCACAGTTCATTTTGCAAACGCATTTGTATGCTTCTTATTCCTTGCCAGAGTTGAAAGGTAAGAGTTAAGTCATATTAGGGCAACAATTAATGCTAATAATTAAAGTGATTAAAAGAGTATCCTTTCATTTTGTAGAAAATTCTTCTTGCAAACCAATCCACTTTCAAATCCAGACATGACCATCCAGACTTAATTAAATGCTCAGAAGAAGGCAACAAAAGAAAAAGAAGACAAATGAGAATTTTTCGGCCATGGAAGTAAAATGAACACATTTGTGTGATTTTAAGAGAAGTATTAAATAATTCCAAGTATGCCATCATCATCATTTCCATGATTTGAATTTAATTGGCATTTATATTTTGTTTTTGTTGTTGTTGTGGTTTTTTTTTCTTTCTTTTGTTCACTATACTAACTTGTCGTACTCCTCATTATTATGTATTAATACATGAGTGCAAATTTAAATCGTTTTTATCTATCGTAACAGGGCTGTTGTTCGTTTGTTGATGTGTACATTAGCTAAACCTTGCAAATAAAAAAAAAAAAAAAAAAAAAAATTGAGAAAAGTCTTTCAATCCTGATCATTGTGCTTAGTTTTAAGTTGCGCTAGAATTATTATTGATTTACTTTAGTCGCTTTAAATGATCGCCGACTGTTCGAAGAGGGCAAACTCGATTTAGAATATTACGTTTTCTAACAATTTATGTCACTTACAAGCGCTTTCTGTTATCTCTTATAAATCAAATTTCTACCATGTGGTACATGCAAAAGCTATTTGCATCGATATATCTTCATCCCCGCGGAGCTGTTTTCCCAATCATTTGTAAAAGTGTTTAGTGAAAATAATTCGCGTATTAAAGCTTAAGCACAAGAGAAGGGAATGTAAAGCAATTTGGATTTCCCATCTGGTATGCTCACCATAATGTACAGTAAGTTATGTTACAGAAATAGCACCAGATTTGTGTATGACTAGCGCCTTCCTATATGCAATGTTTCAATTATTTTCTCGTTGATATTTACGCTTACATAACAGGTTATGTTTACATTTTTGCCAAATTTTATCGAGAGTAGTGCTGTACATAAATAAAATATAACACATCATTTAATACATGTGTAGTCTGGCACATATATTGCAACTTCGTTGACAGACGTTTATGGTTTCTGAATAGCACCAACCTTCGAACGGTACGCATCACAATTTCATGTTATTCTGGTAATTAATTTGTAGGTTACAGTGATTTTAATTTTTATTTTCTTAAACGTTGCATTGCCTTGAAAGATGTTATGGCGACCCTTGAATGTCGAAAAAATAAATTTGTAGATGGTTTGCTAATTTCCAACAAAGTCGTATGGATACTTATGATACTGAACGCTCTGGTCGTCGAATTCCGATGTTCTTCCAAAAAACATAGAAAAGGCATAAAATCGTTTTGAAAGAACGAAAAGTGAAGTTGCCTCAAGTAGCTCACACCTTGAATTTATCAAAAGGCAGCCCATTCATCGCGCATTTATTCATGAGAAAGGTCGCGCTTGCTCACCTTCGGCCAACAACGACATGTTGGAGTAGTTTAAGCGTAATGAAGGGGATCTTCTAACGCGATATTTGATAATAAATGAAGTATAGAATCGTCACTACACTCTTGAGTTAAAGCGGCAATCAATCAAACGAGCAGCAACCGGCGAAAGCCGTCCAAAGAGATCGAAAAGACAAAAGTCGACTGGGAAGTTTATGGCATCTGTATGTTGCGATACGCATGGTATAATAATCTATTTAAAGATTGTCTTCAAAACGTGCAGAGAATCGCTAGTGAATATTAGGTAGCATCATAGTTGCGAAATTGCAAAAAAGCTATATTTAGACCGGAGACATATTGATTAATGTGATATATTATATCGGGGTTTTCAAGTGGATGGTGATAACTATTTTACGTGCACCTACTATCGTGAATATAAAGGCTCCAAATTAATTTGTTGTTACCCTACGAGTAGGCTTTCTTTTCCCACTTAGCTTTCAGATTGTCTTAGTATTTGTTTGTACCAAATTTTAGATCCATATTTGCTACGCATTGTAAGTTGTAGTCTTTCGTGCACAGCCATTAAATTAGGGATATATACGTAAAGCTTAAGTTGCCATATTTAAGTTTTTGGCGGTCGCGCGATTTCTGACGACAATCGTTAGACGGACGGACAGACTCCTGGTAAATGAACAGGAATAGGAATATGTTGATGAAAAATCTTGGCAGTCGAAATGTACATACATATATATATACTTTATGGATCTCTACTGCACGTTTCTGAGAACGAACACTGAAATAGACAAATTTTATACATTATACATAATATATATATGTACGCTTCGATGCTGAGTGTGAAATTTCACGGAAAAAATTTTATTGAGCTTAAGAGAAGAACACATAGCTCAATAAATCTATTTGTTTAACTGCAAACTGACTTGTGCTCTCACATACCCACTTCATTTTAGTATAATTAATCTTAGTAAGCATATTTATATTTAACACAATTCCGGTGACTTAGTTTATATTAGCGTAAGAAGTTGTATTTCGTTATTAGCGGCGTACGCATTCACATAGTTTGCTATTAGTATAAGCGTTTATTTCATTTGATCCAATTTTAATTATTAGTGACGTAAGCATTAATTGTAATTACACTTTAGTGTATAAGATACACTTTGGATATAAGAATAATTCAGTATACAATTCAATCAATTCGATAGGTTTCACTTCAAATGAATTATTAATCCCCGGTACTTATTTGGGGAATGCGCGAATGCTTCGATTAACATATTAAATAATACGATTGCGAAAATCAATTACCTTTTTGTGTTTCAGTTTTATTTATTCATAACATGGAGATCGTGACGTTTATCTGATGTCATTAAGCTGAACCCCGCTTTTATGACATAACGCCTTTATTTGTTTATTACATGACAATCCTGCATATTTATAACCTGGCGGTCCTTCCAATCACACCAAATCTATTTTAAATCATAACAATTATCGTATATAACATATGCTGTTATATGTTATCGCTGTGGTAATGTGTGTGGAGCGATATTGACTAAAATATCGATCGATATATTTTGAAACAGTTAAATGAACTGTTAAAAATCTTGGAATCCTTCAAGCATTATAAGCATATTTGCGTCGAAACACTTGATTCGATGCTGTGACGAACGCCGGAAAGGATTTGAATAAGAAATTATTTCTAATGAATCTCGTAAACATATCAGTAATCGAAAAGCTTATTAGAAATATGTTATGCATGCTTGAGTCCAGAAATGGGCATAAAATCAAAGAATGCAAAAATCAAAAGCTGTTCTGAAATCGATTTATGTCAGCTCATGTCGCACAATGTCAACATAACGCATAAGAGCGACTTGAGCAGCTTAAGAAATGAAAAGTTCACTAACTATTTTCAGGGGTTTCGTTAATTGACAAATTTTTTGTGTCTCTTGTGTAAATTGTTATGAGTGAGGGCGATGAGTATTAGCGATCCGCCTACAAATGAATATTTTATTTATTTTTTTTTTTTGCTTTCTTTCCAATTTATATTTATCCGCTTAATGATTAATTGCTTTTAAAAAAATAAATTGCCTTTAAAATTAAAATATATTATTTATTTTTAAAGGAAATTTTTTCAATTTCTTTATCTTTCACATGCTAATTGAAAGAAATTTTGCATGTGTGCAAGGCTTACATGTATGTATGGAAATGAGATGAACAAGTAAATGTTTGATAAGTAATTTTGTTGACTCGCAACAATATGCGCTCAACAGCTAGATAGCTAGAGAGAGAGAGAGAGAAAGAGAGAGAGAAAGAGAGAAAGAGAGAGAGAGAGAGTTACGGCGATTTATGTAAATATATATTAACTTTCTAAAGCACTAGTCACTTGGAAATTTTTCAGCAATCAATTCCGGCAACTATCAAAACTTTTATTTCCCTTAACTTCCGCTTTCTTAATTGAATGCAATTAAACCAAAATTTGTTTTTTTTCACTTTTTTTTTTTTTTTTTTGATTTCAAAATAATTCACATAAATAGTCAGCATTTAGTGGTTTTTGTTGTCGAGTAGTAAGTGATTT
>CCAG010000328.1:0-20712 GCA_001077435.1 Glossina morsitans morsitans | reverse complement strand
GGGGTAATGCCGGCAATAGCTAAAAACCTCATTCTCGATTTTCCGCCCGCACTTTATTGTTCAGGACAGTTTCAATAACCACGAAATGGGCTTCGGAAAGAATGGCACTTTAAGCAAAGATGTTTCGATCCGGCAACTGATCGGATCCATCTCACTTTGGGGGTCGAAGATAGGCTTGTAAAATATTTCAAATTGGTTTCAAAAAGTTTTGCAAAATCTTTGCCAATTTCGCAAACAACATGTTTGTAAAAGCGTACCGCTGATCTCTGAGGGTGACTGAGAAAACGTTATTAACGATGCTGTGTTGTTTTAAAGGCAATTGACACTCCTTTATATTGCGGTGGTGTAAGAATAACATTTTTTTCTCTTTTTTTGTTGTTTGAATGTCTTGGCAGACAAAACTTGTTTTCTTCCGAATTAACTTGTCTATAAAATTCTGCATTGTGATGTTAGAACATAGCATCTGTGTATGCTCGCGCGCGCGTGTGTGTGCATATGTGTGTGGTTTTAATAAAGTCTAAAAACTTATGTATAAGTTTATAAGCTTATGAAGGCATGTAAATATGTAAATTTGAATGTCTCTGGATTCGTTTTATTATATTTACATACATAGGTGTACAAATAATTAATGAAGATTTTGTAATAAAAACAAAAACGATCCCTTTGCAGAGGGCTCTCACTCCCTAGCGGGAAAGGTTCGCCGCGAATTGTAAGCTTCCTTCTGTCAAACAACTGTTGCAATTGTAACTCCTTAAGTGGAGTTCTTCTTCTGTTTTCGGGCCAACTATCCGCTCCATGATTGAATTCTCCATTCTTTCAATTTAGTTCTTCATCGCAGTGCTTTGTGTTCTAACCTCCGGAGTGAATTAACTTTCCCTACATTCTCCTTTACTTACGCCTACCCAGCTCCAGTAACTCCTTGAGAAATTCGATGTCTTTTAGTCTAACAACAACTTCCCCAAGAAGAGAATGTAAGAGAACGGCATATATGTCAAGATATTGCTATCGATGTCGAAGAAATTCTTAATTATTTGTTTGTACACCTGATGTACATCTCTCCATGTACAGAAACCTTTAACCATATGGAGAAAAGAAGAAAGAAGAGAAAATATTTCTTTCTTAATAACTATGATATAACTTGGCGTTTATCTTTCCGTTTTTCCATAAACTTTATTATTGTGCTTGAAAGTTCAGAAAGGGTTCACGCAAGAGAATAAACTTTTTATACTTGACTTTCTCTCATTACAATACCTTTCATGTCTTTCTTATGAATTTACAAATACTTCTCTTGGAATCCTTCTTATTTGAATATGTATTTGATAGCGAGAAGCATTTCAAGAAATATATTGTTCTTCACATGCGGCCGCAAAGATCTCTATAAAAAAGATTAAATTGCCGCAGTGCGTTTTTTCGCTTTTCGCTTTTCGCTTAACGTTCTTAATTGACTTTTTATATTTTGTAATTTAAATTGATTTTATTCTCGATAACAAAGTGGTTAGAAATACAGGAAAATGAGCGTGTGGTTATAATAGCGGCGTTGTTGTTATTCAAGCAGTTTAGCATCTGAGTACGAGTCTTTTCACACTAAATTACATCTTCACTACCGTATACTAGCAGTCAATCGATTTTATGAATTATGAGTCTAGGTGAGGTGCTTACAGCTCTCTTTTAGCGAGACATGTTCTTGTTTGCTGCTGACATTTACTTTTAAGCCTGTTCCGGATCGCTGTGTAGTTTCGAGTTTTTGTGAATAAAAGTTTATTTTACCAAAGACTACTTAAGCAACGATGATAACGTTCTAGAAGCAGCTGAAGTAGCAATAGGAAAAACGTTTAATAAGCATAGTTACCACCACGAGTTACACATGACTTGAGCGCATTCTTCCTTCGCCCTTCATGACGTATCCGAAAGAACTTTTGAAATTTTGATCCTTTGAATCAGTGACGTAGCTCAGTGCTCGCGGGTTCAAGTCACAATGCGATAGGGTTTACTTTGGTCAGTTAATCGGTGGAAGGTTAACTAGGCGGCGGGTAACTCCCTTTGCCCATATATGGTGTTGTACGTGTAGGAAATATCCCCTGAATGATTGACCATAACAAAAAAAAAAAAGAAGAAGACGAAAAGGTGGCTTGATCGTGTCTATAGCGCGGGATAAAATATAGTTACCGATTGCGCGCACCGTAGGCTGGGGTTACCTCCCTATTTCTATGTGAATTTCCGCCAACTCACCCACCATTCGTTTGTTGTAGCGGTAAGAGTTTGATGCACAAGTGAGTCTCGTGGTCAGTGGGCAATGGTCAGGGAAACAATAAATAAAACGGTTTCAGTGAACCAACATAAACTTGAACATCTTTTCAGGGGCTGACGCATAGCTGGACAGACAACTACCAAGTCGGTGTTCGCTCGCGAGCTTAAACTTACGTGCAATTTAACCAAACTTGGCCATAGCCAAGATGAGAAAAGAATAAAAAAACAACGAGAGTGTAGGAACCCTCCCTTACTCATTTACAAGCTGATAAGCAGGTATGCGTTTTGCTATTGATTGTAAAAGGTGCTCTCTTTCTATATATTCTCTGCTCAACACTTTCATTTTGCACTGATTTGCATTTCAGATGAGGCTCTTCAACCGGTTTCTTCAATTTATGTAAAATTAATTTAAAACAATTAAAAACATTAATCATAAATTTTTATTTCTAGTCTGTTACGGTTTATGAAAAGTCAGTCGTACTTGGGTTAGAACGAATGATTTGGTATTTACAACTTGTTTCGTCAAGCTTAAAGCTCAAACTAGGTATGTTGTCTAAAATGTATAGCACTTCTCCGAGCGTGAGCATGGACAATAATATGCGTACACTCACGACTTTTGTACTGAAGATAGCACCAGCAAAAGTCTGTGAACCACGAATTTATGATTTATTCCGACATTAGAAAGACTGCAGACGTGCGTTTAACTCAATAACAGAAACTGTACAAATGTTTTCATCATACATGCGCTCATTACCACTCACTTATTGAAATATTTGTTCTTTATTGAATAAAGTTTTATTCGTTTATTTTTTATTGTTATTATTTTTATTCGTTTCATTATTTCGCCTTTTCCTATATCTCTCTACCATATTATTATAATTGTTTTTATTAAAACTACTTAACGGCTCCATATACACTCTATAAAAAAGAGAAAGAAAAAAAAATGGTGTTGTATGTAAAGCTGCTAAGTGCCTTTTGTGTGTCTTTTTGTCTCTCTATGCAGATATTATCAAAACACTTCTCGTCTTAATGAGGTGTTTTTTATATCCACTACGGCAATGCAAAGATATACTAATTTCATTATTACGTTTGTAACATGCTTCATCCACCTTCAAGACGCTAAAGATTTTGGTTGTATGGAGAAACCATCATTGTCTTACCGTTGTTCAGGATTCTTCTTCAACCTTCGAAAATATTTTCGACAATAGAGTCTAGCATCGAATAGACCAGCACAAGTGTGTGCGATGCCGTTACGTAAGTTATTACTCCACATAAACTCACAACTAAGAGAAAACGATCAGACGCTCAGTCGTAGACTTCGTACGTTTAGGAGAAAGGTATTCAAGATTCGCCCTGAAGTGTCTGCGGTTTTCTTATATCTTTTTTTTTGTATTTCGCTACATATTCAGTTTGTTGTTATGGTAACTATAGCAAGAGATTGATATTTTTATTACTGTTATTTTTTTCATAAATAAATCAAGTCGTGTATATGAAAATAAACGGAGGAATAAAATAATAAGCAATGTAGCTGCTTTCCGTCAAGGTGTTTCATTTTCACTATCTACTTTTACGGACACCATGTTCGGTTTGGCTTTTCGTCTGTTCGCAAAATATATAAAATTTTACTTGAATGTAAGGGATAAGCGGTGACTTTTAGAGAAACAAAACGAGCGCGTCTATCGCTACAATCACTCTAGAAAGTGATGGGAATCCAAAGGTCGTCGTTCTAGTCGCATAGACAGATGATATCTTGTTAGGTATGCAATATGAACTTGAAATAATTATTTAAAAGGCATCAGTTAGTTCATTCCGCAATATTTGAAAGATTTATAGATATATATATGAACGTTCTCATTAAGGCAGATATTTTGCAAGCATTTGAAATTTCCACTGAATAGTTGAGGTGCTCTTACTAGTAATAGATTGTTATCATTATTATGTCCCTCTCCAACTACCATGTGCTTAATCATTACACATCTTTACGTTGGCAGTTTATTTTCATTTACCCCATTGATATCAATTTCTCGTAAGCACACTACAATCAGGCATAATTCCATACATAATTCCTTACATCCTTAGGAAAAAGTTCAGCTTTTCTACTTTAGGGCATTGCAACGCTTTGACTGACCCCTTGAGTTATCATTCGCATGCAAACTTTCATGATTCATTGGATGCTGTGGCTTGCTTTTATCATTCTGGGCGTCTTTGGTTTGCTTTTCATTTTTGAATTCGTTACGTAATCTGTTGTATATGCACTTATACGATTTCTCTGTATTCTTTAGATTTCAAATCTTCCTTTATGGCTTTTGTCTGCTCATCATCTATTATGTAACAAATGTAATTAGATGAGACAACTCTTCTGGATAAGGCAAAGAGGAAGTAACGTCAGTGAAAAACTGTTGAATATTTGCACCTAACACGGTATAGAGTACACTAATTAAAGATACAAATAAACGAAATCTTTCTGAAGACACAGAGTGGCTACAATTGTCTCAAGGATTACTAGTGCTTTAATTTTATTCACCATTACTACACCACTGACGCTGCTGCTGCTGCTGTCTCCGCTACTCGTACTACTAATGCAATCGCAACTATTTTTTTTTCTTACATTGGTGCTATCACTAGTCCTGTTAGCAGTATCGATTTGGTCTTCGAGTATTATTTGGAGTGAGTTCATCTCTACTATTGTCATCGTCGTTGTCAACAGCAACTACCGCTCCTATTAAACCTCATAGCAATGTTACCGTTTCTATCTATACCGTTACTAGCTACCGGTACCATTCACCATTCTTGTCATTCTGCATACTGCTGCTGGAACCTGCTGCTGCTCAAAAATAATAGCACAACTTTTTTAGTACCATTTCGTTTCAAAGTTGCTATAATGTCCTCCTCAGAATTTTACGGTTTTACGGGTAGGGCTGCAGCTTATGAAGAGCGATATGTTTGGCTTTATAAGCAATTATCCTTTGCTTTGATCTAAATTGATATACTTTTATAGTTCACCTCAAATTTCGTTTCTTTTTTAATTCTAATACTACGTGATATTTATTACAAGAAGAAGAAGACAAAAAAATTTTTAAAAAAATCATATTTTTGTCTGCTCTTTTTGCTACTGTTGCCATTTTTCTTTCTTTATTTCTAATTCACTTAATATGCTTTCATTAATTTTAATAGTTTTCATGGTGTTTTGTGTACGAATGTGTTTATGTATATGTGTATGCGTATCTGTATGTGCGTGTGTGTGTGTGTGTGTGTTTGCGATTGTCATTGTGGATGGTCGTACAATACTGAGTTTTTGCTGTTGCTGCTGTTAAGCTCAAGTGGGGTGTGACTGACGTTGACACACTGTCTATCTTAACAACTCGTACATAACGGCGGTGTGTTGTTTCTTTGATTTGATTTGATGATATATGTATGCGAGTTTTATTGCGTTATATAAACTCTTTTGACCGTCTTAATAAAAAATGATCGTCTGATACTTTTTGGCTAAAGAGAAAAAATCAAAAAAAATTCATTTTTTATCTTTTGTATGTTTTTTGAAAAGTTTTGTTCTATGCTTCAGAACGTGCGTTGTTGCTATTATTTTCTATCTGTTGAATCATCATGGATCATAAAGTCAGACAACATTAGTGAAAAAATAAGCAGAATAAAGCAGAATTTTGTGTTTATGGTTATGCCGTATGACAAACAAATGGCCTAAATTATAGTGATTAAGACCGAAAAAAATGGTTTTGTGAAAAAGAAAACGAATGAAAAACAAGAGAAAACATGAATTATTAATAAGCGTGTAATTACTGATAATATGTTGCTGCTGTTTTTCTTAATTTATCAGCGGCACAACAAGATTTAATATTTTGTTGCTGACTATTTTGTGGTACGCTCTAGAGGAGCAAAAATTCGCTTAAAAAATTAACTTTTAATTTTACATTAGAGGATAAGTAAGTAAACAAAGGCTAAACAACAAATTAAAAAATTTTTTTTAATTTTACTAATTAGCATCAACTAAGCTGCCTATGTAGAAATCTAAGCCATTACCATAGGTCTGCACCATAAAACCTTGCTTAGTGGCCAAGTGAAAGTGGAGATACTCTCTCCGCCTTCACACATTCGCGGCTTTTTAACAAAAATTTCATGTTGCCCTCCGTACAGACAAATGTGTTGACTTTTCCTTGACTCTCACTGGACTTAATCTTGCGGCGATGCTTTGTAATATATTTTCAATATTTACCAAAATAATTAAAAAGTAGTAATAAATAAATAAAATATTATCGAAAAGCTTTGCCTTTTATATTCAACAAAAGCCTTTCATTGTGACTTTCAATAATGTAGGCTTTCCATAGCGAACAAAATGCAAAGCACGCCATGTAGTCTTTTGGTTTATTTTTAAAATTGTTTTTAACACCTTTGAAAAAATGCATTTCGGTACGAAGGTGTATCGCAACAGTTGATTAGTTTTACGGCCTCATCCAGAAGAGTTATTGTCAAGGGATTTACTTGATTATGAATTAGTCTGCAAAGAGATTTTGATGAAATGCGTTTAACTCGGTTATTGATGAATGGAAAATCCAGGTCATACAGCGCAGCATTAATAATAAGACAGACGATTTTCATTATTAGGGCTACTGGCTACCCCCCTTAAGTGGCGACAGTATGCCGTATGCCGTAAGTCCAAACAAGTGAATAGAATGCGTTTGCTTCTTAGACCAAGTTGAGATTCTGGACGAGTAAGTCAATAGAGCCTTCTCGTTGTTGTCCTCCATGTTAATCTTTGGTCAATACGTACACCAAGATATTGTGCAAAGTTATGGATAGGAATATTATTGCCATTCAAAAGAGTGAAGTACAAGAAGCTTTTTTTTAACGTAAAGGTAGAATGCGTAGGTTTTTTTCTTTTAGTTTTTGAAATTTATTTGCCGTCATAAAGATAATTTTATCTGCGTATTTGAATCATAGTCGATAATAATATCGAATATGGCGATAACTCCATTGTTAAGCGTTATGACTTTGAGATATTACCGACCTTCAAAAGAAGTGTATGAAAATCTCATGACAATCCGAGCACGACGGGTAAGCACAAAGAGTGTGTTATATTTTCTGGTCTGGGGGAAAAATGTCTACAAAAATTTTTATATTATTTACATTTTAATATAGTTACGTACATGTACTCATAAAATTAATTTCTCGGTGGGGCCTGAAAAGATAAGCTTGGCCTCATTCTGTTCATCCTAATCCTAACTTAGTTGATCCTAAGCTTGATAGTTGTGCATGTTCCCTTCCAATTTTGATTACTATACCTTTTATATTTCTTATGTATACTTTTCCTTCATGTGCAGGAAAATACAGAGAAACTTGGTAAGTTTTCGTCCTACATCCTTCTTAATGTTGGAGTGGGCACGATTTTTTCGATAAAAACAAAGATAATAACAGCGAACTTTTCTCACTCAGTATAGAATCCGCAGTAGAAATGCATGCAAATGATACCAAGTTTTTGCTTTAGGGATAGAAACACTCGTACTAACCGTGAGGTCAAAAACCTTTGTTACTTAAGAAAGGGACAAAACATACATAAAAGAAGTGCGTTATTGATTGATGAGTTTTCATACATATACATATTCTTTTCTGATGCGACCAATCACTTATTCGCTTAACGTGGTGATGGTCAGAAAGAAGTGAGGAAAGAGAAAGAAAGGAGGAGGAGGAAGTAGGGAGATGGTGGCCGAAGCTTAGTGGAGTGTTATACCGACTGAGCACTCACTATAGTTACGATCAAAGTGAAGTCTACCGCACTGAGATTTAAACCCGCGCACACTGACGTCGCAGTCGCGTCGTCACCGTCTTACCTGCACGGTTACCCATGTGAATATATATATACTTGAAGGCAAAGATCTTAATTTACATTTAGGACAAAACCGCAGGGGGCCAAAAGACGAAATATTCGAATTCTTGTCCTAGTGTTTGGGCAGCAAAAACAAATTTTGTCACCCAAGAAGAAAAAAATTCTTGGGGTACAAAGTGAAGACAAGTTGAAAATACCGATTCCCTGTGAATTTTACATCGTTTCCGACCGCATATTATATGGAGTGCGCAAAGAGAGAACTAACATTTGAGAAGGTTATTAAGCATATAAGCAAATTATATTTGTCTGAGGTCGAATTTTGCATACCCATCACTATTTATTTGCCAATTGTGTCATCGCCAAAGTTTCTACCAAATTTGAACTCCATATCCTACTTTGCGACCATAAGGGCGTCATCCGGTACGGATGGACAGACATAGGTACATCGATTCAGAATTTCGCGCTGATAAATAATATCTAGTCTTTATAGGGTCTCTAAAGCTCCATTATCGGCGTATGCATGTAAAAAACTTTTTTCTATTAAAAAATATTAATAAGGGACAGAACTACAAATATAAATAAATAAACAATAAAGAAAGCTTCTCATTTGTATGCCTGAGGATAGAGGAAACAATTTCAAACACATTGGTTTTTGTGGGATATGAGAGAACTCTCGAGCAAAAGCAAGGCAATCTCTTCTTAATAACCAATGTGTACATTAACTTATCCCCTCTTTGAAACGCTATTTTAAAACGAGAAATGCTTGAACGCTGTAGTTGTTCTGCACGCCGTGTTAAACAATTCTATTCACAGTTTCAAGTACCCATATAGTGCCACACAGTTGTGTTCAGGAAATGAAATTTTAGATTATTTGAAATTTTGCCATGCCCACAAACATCGCCTTGCATCGTTCGTGCGTATTTCATCCATTCAAGGGAAAAAAATGGGATTCCGAAAAGTGCGTGAGGGCCTTGGGGTATTTCCCTTTAAGGAGGCACGTGCCACAATTTTGCCAGGTTTTAAAAACCATTCCTTGTACGGCAGTTAGATAGAACGATTTATCGCATCAAACATAGGTGACTAGAAGTCAAGCTTTCCTTAAACTACGATATAAAAGACAATAAATGAAACATTTATCGTACAATAAATGAACAGACGCACTGTATAAGTGTTGAGGAATAGTCATCGCGCACGTGTCAGTTTGCATTTATTTATTCTCACGCTTCCGCACGCCCTGGCTAACATCGAGATCGAGCTTGCAATAAAATTTTTAGTATCTATTATGTGTACCTTATCGGAAACCTTATCATGGGACGATCGAATGGACATGCAGTGAATGAGGAAATAATAAGATTTCTACAATCTCTTGCCTTCTTCCGTTGGTCTTGGAGTTTTTAGTTCAACCCCAAAAGCAGCTATTCGATGGTGGCTGACAGACGATGTCCAATTATTATAATTAATAGCATGATAGTGTCAGTATAAATAGTTTTGAAAACAATTTACATATGAATACAAATGTTTTAACACTTTTACACAACACTTATATTACTTTTCTAGTTATTAATTGTTACAGATTTTTCTGAAAGTGGGAGCAAAGCTGAGAGAATACAGAAAATTACAACAACAATAGCAACGATGATGATTAATGATGATTTTCACGTCATTAATTAAAATAAACTTATTTAAGAAACTATATTATCTCGCAATAATTTTTAAATAATTTATGCATTTTTGTCATAAATAGTTTTGACAGCCTCTTAAATGCGTTTTTATGGGTCTGCGTCAATAAATTCTACTTATTTCTGTTTTTGTGTTCTTTTTTTTTTTTTTGTTGTTGCTCGGAACAACTCCAGAAAAAGGATGTTTAGTGAAATGTTTTATTATAGCACCTGTCGATAATAAATTACTTTCGAAACTATGGGAAATGACTGAACGTATAATAGGCTTTAAGTTGCATTAAAGAATCTTTCGCGAATGTCATCATCATCGTAAGAACACTTTCATGAAATTTATAACAGCCGGTTAGGTTGGACGTGCAAGTTCCCTCTCTTCTCACAATTTCCTATCAGAATGTTTTTACAAAACAAAATTTAAATAAAAACTAAATCTTTTAAAATACGACAACATTTTTGGGTAGGAAGGCAAACCGATCAAGCATTTTAAATGTCATATTTTATATGGCTTTTGAAAGGAATAACCAAAAATTACGATTTGAAAGATCACGACCTGTTTTATTAAAGTTCCCGAAAGAAATTTTCCAGTTCTAGATTCACTTCAATGGCTAACTAGCACTGAATAGTAAGTTAGGCTTAAGCTGTTACTAAAGAAAGCGGAGTTCCCACGTTTATAGTAATGACCTTATTCTCATAAAGATCGGCCTTTCTTCTATGAGAAAATTAGTTTTCCTAACATCTAGTGGGTAGATTTTGTAAGCCCGCCATAGTACGTCTTTGAGAAAATGACATCAAGATTACACATAAGGCAATAAAAAAAAAAAAAGAAAGAAAGATCAGTTCAAGGTCACCAGTATCTAAGAAATTGCTTTTCGCTTTTTAAGAATATCTTAAATGTATCCCATGTAGGTGCAGAGCAGTTATAAACAACAATGAAAAGCGCGCAAATGTCTTGTCAAAAAGGTCTATTATCCTCAAAAGATCTTCCTTGCTTCCTAAATTTCTCAAGACCATAAGCTGTGTGAAGGGTAACGAGTGCGTGTGATAGTCAACGGATTTCTATCGATTTATTACCCGAAGTGGTCTTCTTTAGTGAAAGAAGAAAAGTGTTTCTCGTTAAAAATTTCTAACCTCAGAGGGAGAAACAACTCATTTTATCGCCATTCTGGGCAACACATCTACTTTGTAAATTTCCCGAGAGTTACTTTCGATTGTTATCAGCACAGTACTCTAGCTCTTTGCGGTTTATAGATTCACGAGTATATTTTCAGTTTTTCAATTTTTGTTTTGTCAGAACTTGAGACGTATGCTCGCACTATAGAATGTTAATAAAGTAAAGCATTAAAAAAAAAGAGGGAAGATTTTTTGATATCCCTAGAAGGTCAAAGGCAAATTTCTTATCAGAATTTAGTCATTAGTATCTGTATGCCAAGGGGAAGAGCACGGTTGAATTTTCTAGTTCGTGTAGCTGGGTAATTTCCGATTGGCCAGAGCAGATAATGTAAAAGTTAAGAGCACTTTAGAAAGTATTTTAAAAGGAATCGCCTCTCGTTTAGCGGCTATGCATATTTTTTTCCTAATCTTAAAAAGATAAGCATATATGCGTACATATGTTAGCTAATATAGGCAAAGCAGGAGGTACACTGTCACAAGAAAAATTTTCTAAAAAGTATACATTCTCTCTTCCGAGTGCTATTGGAATTCCGAAACACAATCACACATTTTGGTGGAAGCTTTAATTTATGGTTTTTAATTTTGAAAGAATTTTCTGATCTTTTTTTGTTTCAATTTTTCAAGAGTTTTCATCAATAAATTTTTGTTTTTTATTACATAACAACATACACATACATACTGAGTTCTATTTGGCGAGCATTTTATATGCTCGCCAGCATTCATTTCATTAAAAATAAATCTATTGAGGATTTCACACCTACCTGGAATAAATGGCACGTGCAGAAGAATTCACCGAAATGTTCGTTTAGTGATAAAATTAAAAGTTTTTCGATATTTTCTCTCACTTTTTTTCAATTTTTTTTCAGTGTGTAATCTTTTTCTCAATTTATTCGTACTTCGAAGCGTGTAAATGAAAAATAAATTTGTTTTTAATGTTTTCTATGCACTCTTTGTTTTTTTTTTATTTTATTTTTTTTTTTTTGTTATTCCAACCAATAACAACGATAAGAAGGAAAATTTTATATTTTTTCACATATGCGATAAAAACGAAATGTTTGTTAATTCCCAGTTGCGTCCGAGGAAGGAGGCAGAAGGCAAAAAAAAAAAATCGATAATATACGTATAAGTTAAAAACTTATCTTTTACATATCCATGTATACTTATAGGTTGTAGTAATAAGTATATGTGTGAATATATGTGCGCGTTTCTTTGTATGTTTATTTTGCTTTGATTTTTTCTTTTTTCATCAATGCGTCAATTCTACGTCACTCACACGGCTTTTAGCCAGCCTTACAACTTTTTTCATTCATAAAATCTCAATCTTTGTATAACACATGCACACGTACATGTACATATATATAGATATATGCATATATATCTAAGTTTATATGTGCAGATGAAGATTCGAAAGAAATTACACGAAAAGGAAAATAGTAAACAAAAATAGTCCCGTATTTCAAACACACTTTTATAACAATTTTTTCACATTTTCCAAATCCGAAATCATTTGGTTTGAGTTACATTCCTGGGTACGTACATTCCATTACAAGATTATTTTATTAAAATCGTATAAGATTTTGGCTTTTTATTGTGCTCCGCAGAGACCGTTTCTTGTTCGACAATTAATTGTATCTTTAGGATACCAGTGCTTATTTGCTTATTGGAAGAACGTTAGTTGTTATCCAATTTAGCGCTTTTTTGTATTTTTGTCTTCTTATATTCACCCGACACGTTTGCAAGTTCGAACACAACTGAAGCACGAGATGAGTAGAGAATTGGTTTTTATGAATGAAACCGGCCACAAGTCAGAAAAACGCTCTAGTATACTGCCAGCTATGTAAGCAAAACATGAATCAAGCAACCAACTAGAAAATAATTTCGAAATTGTTAAGCATTTCCCCGTTCATTTTTTTCCATGTTGCTCCTATTGCTCCTAACGCAGAAGAAGAGCGAGCGAACAATGCTTGAGAGAATAGAGAGAGGGATATAGATGTAGAGAGCATTTATATAGGGAAAGAGGGGATGTTGTTTTGCATTCAAATGAGCCTCCAATGGTAGTGTGAGTTAACTCCCCATTGAGTAGCCATTTTCAGTGGCGGGCTGGCGCAAGCGCATTACGACCAATCAACAGTTTGTTGTCTACGTATTAACAGAGCGATACACGGCTTGCATTAACCCTCTTCCTCAACTCTCTATTTCTTATTCACACATTTCCCCTTTGTCGTACAAAGGCAGAGAACAAGAGCCATAGAGAGACCCCGACTAGAGAGCGAGAGAGAGAGAAAAAGCGAATTTATTTACAAATGTTTATATTGGTACCTGTTGGGCATACAATCAAAACTGTATTTTTCCTCAGATTTTTAATTAAAATATTTTTCATAGAAATTGCAAAATTTTCTTCACTCGATATCGTACGTCATTGGCCAAATTGTTTATTTATTTTTATTGCATAATTTTGAAATTTTTTACTGTTTATCGAAAATTTTTTTTTTAGCCCGTGACTTATTTCAAGTTTAAGGTAATAGCTTTTATCATATGCGGAATATCTACAGATATATATAGTATTGGAAACTGAGAATTTTATTTGGACTGTGTTTGTTTTTGTTACACTTTAATGATTGTTGCTTTTTTCTTCTTCATTGTCGATATGTATCACTATGTTTAACCTTTAACCTTAGACACCTGTTGTTAGGGAACCAAAAAACCCTCTTCCAGTCACTTCCTTTAAATATTAAATATTTAGTGCAGCACTATTTAGAAAGAAGTTATTCGATCTTTGGACCTTTGGCAATCTAGTTACACCACAATATACTATATAGCCATTATTTCCTGCTCTGTATGATAGGTATGTCCTCTGTAAATGCATTACAATGATGTTCAGAAAGAAGTGAAGAGAGAGGGATAGATAGTGGGATAGTGGGCGCTTATTTCAATTTCATCTGAAAATTGTACACATCTAACCGAAGCATAAAGTTGCTGAATAATAAGAGATTTTCTTTAGCGGAGAAAAATTTTTTTAATTTCCACCACCTAAAGCGTCACATTCAAATCGTAGATGTTATATGCCATGATACATCAGCCAGCAAGTTTCGTCACCCTTAACAGACTTAACTTTATAATCTAACTTGTGGTACAAGGTATATTAAATTTGTGCGATCGGGTGCAGCACGCAGAGAGATTTTGAGTAGATAAACTTTTTATTGTGTCATATCGTTTTCTGAATTAGCCTAACTATGTCTATCCGTCTGTCCTGAATTTGTAATCAAACTGCAGGCCGCAATTTCCCACAGGCCTCGGTGAAATTTGATACACTGACATGTCTTGGCCCATGGACGAACGCTGTTGAAAGTGGTTCGAACAAGGGGATATAAAGCTTATCATGATAAGTCGTTAGAGGAAAAGATATTGCAATTTTTAAAAAAACTGTGGCTAGGATGAGGCAATTTTTTGAACCCTTCGGCGGATAGCCGTTCTCAGGGAAACTGAATTTTTCTGTGGTGAAAACGCGTAATTTTCAATACTTCGTGTTGAAAATTTGTCTTTAATGAATCAGTTATAGGGAATTTGGATAATATAGATCTATATTTTAGATGCGGCTCTCATGAAAGCAGATCCTTCTATGGGGAAAAGCCTAATTTATGGTTTGCTATGACGGAAATAACTGGCTTTGAAAAGTGACTTAAGTGACACGTTGACGTCTAAGCATTCTCTAGTATGGGCTTCTATGAGAAATATGCGTTCACGTAGAAATAATGCACAACTTTCGGTGCATTCTTAATGAAGCGACGTGGTATGGAGTATCTAATTATTGACTACACCATTCTTACTTGTTTATACTTCGCTATTAATAGGAACAATTTAAGAATGACCTCTTTTCAGATGCCTTCACATGTAGATTAAGGTATGTGGGTCATATAAGATATAGCGTGTTTTTGTCACTATATCTCAGCTTGAGCCGGTTCTCTTTAAGAGTAAGCACAGACTGATTTTTCTTAATTTAACTAGAATCTCACTCTTGACCGAGAGTATATGCCGCCTTATAGAATCTCGGGGATATACGTAGAAAAAGTATGGAGAAATAAATGCGTTTTTATTCTTCCTATTTCCTATTTTTGGAATTAAAGAAAACAATGTTTTATAAAAACATTTTCTGAGTATGCAAATAAAAAATGAAAGCCTTTAATTGAATTCGAATGCGCAACAATTGTGTGCAATCACCCACTGGCTACACATTGCTTGAAAAAAGAAAAAAAATAAAACAAAAACTGAAGAAAAAAAAACGATAAGCGTGTGACTTTTTTTGATATTTTACCTAAGGACAAGTGGAGGGCGTGGGTCGGTTCCCGTTAAAAAAAATTATAACTAATGACCAGGCCGGGCTGTGTGCCTCTGTTTGGCTCTCATTGCCCACATTGTAGACTTTGTTTATGTACTTTTGCAGATCTTTTCTAAAAACAGAGAAATTATTTCACTTAAAAATAGCGAAATTCAGCGAACACAAGCATACGCACACTATGCGCAATGTTTGTACGTTTATGCATAGGTTAGAGGCATTTCATGTTTACGTTTATTCTTGTGAGAGAAAAAATATTTTTGCCATGAATCGCGCTAATCTTTGCACATTCATCACTTTACCCTAGACGTCATTAGATCTACAATAAGTGTATTTTTGTAAATTTTCTAATAATTATTTTAGTTTTCAAAGTTAGTGTGTGAGAAACATTTTTGGCTATCATTGCAGGAGCTACAGGTGGTGCAAAATATTCTGAAAATTGTTCCAATGAATAATCCAACGTCAAGTTTTACCTCACCTGTCTTCTGTATCATGTTTTTCGGTTTTGTTTCTTTCTTTTGACATTTGTTTTGACGGCCAATGCCACAAATAAGTTTTATTAGTAATTTTTATAATTATCTTATTATTTATGTTGTTTTTCATAAAATATATTTCCAAAAATACGTTAGGTAACCTCCCCTTCATGTGTCCTATAAAGTGTAGAAGAGCTTTTCTACGACAATTTTCATACCTTATGAGAATTTCTCTGCGTGTTGTTCTTAAAATGCGAGGATTGGTTGAAAAGTTTTTGGTCGAAAAAAAAAATATTTGTCGTTTTAATTTGGATTTGATTTTACCTATCAACGCAGACGTCTTCAAGAGGAATACAATCCGTCAAATGCTTCTGTAACATTTCGATACGGTCTTTACAGATTGGTTTTCGTAACCTTGAAAATGCACTCGCAATTTCCCATTGCTCACTTGCCCACTTGGTCTGAATTTCTTAGCCCTGTGGCATTATTTGAGATCTCAGATCTCAGATAGTTTAGCTGTAGACCATATCTGGAGAATATGGTGAGCAAGACAGAAACTTAAGCTACAATCCATGCAACTTTCTCATTGCGGCCATCGTCTGGTGTTGCATATTTCATCTTGTTCCAATGTGAACAACTGTAAGCAAGCAACGCACGGCCAGTTTACTCACTTCTACACCTTGATGCAATAACTAGCTGCTTAGACATTATCAGGGCTTTTGCTATTTGCCCAATCTTACGGCCACTTTTCAGTCCAGTGACAGCCCGATACTCAATATTTTTCACTCTCATAAAAATACTTACACTGACTCCCTCAAACGATTGTCAAACAACAATTGCTCATGCTAAATAGACGAAATATATCAACAGATGCACAAATATATTCACCGATTTTTGGGGACAAATAATGCCAATTTCAAGTTTAAAACGGAAGCCTTTCAGTTAACCTACGTACAGCTTAGAGAATGTAATGTACATTCGAACGAATCTATCCGTCTAGTCGCCTCTTGCAAAATATACGCATAGGTTAGTTTAGAAAAAGGGGGTATGTTAAGCAGAAATATAATCGGACTACCTAAAGCATCGAAAAAGAAAACGCAGGCATTATCTTAAACAGTGTATTTACACTGCCATACGGTCTAATGGGAAAGTCATGTCAACTTACAACTCCACTAACTTTGTTTTTTTTCTTAACGCAGTCGCACAAAAGACCTGACTTTAAAGAGCAAAGCATTAGTTATATACAAATGAGAAACATTAGAAACACTAGGCGTATGAGCGTTTGATTTTCTACATATTTATACGTTACTTGAACTTTTGCTTACGAAATACATCGAACTAACTTTTCAAACAACAACTGCATACAGTGCGGTACATTCATTTACGAGCACTATGTTTAATATTCAAACTTTCCGCCTCTGTGAGTTTAGATGCGATGCAGAAATTTAATGCCTTTCTAGCCAAGAAAGTTTGGATTGCTACTTTTACTCTTCCAGTCTTCTAATAGATGAATCCCTTAGATAGGTGACAAGTGCTCATTCAGACATACCGTCAATGAAGCAAAACATTGCTAGAACTGAAAGTTGAATTTCTTTGCTGCTCCTTTGAAGCTTGAATAACCATCAATAAGTATCAGCGCGTCGGTCATTAAAATGGCAACAGGAGCTTTTGATGTCTTCTTAAGTAAGCGCGATTACTTCGTGAATAGCTGGAAATTTCTGTAAACGAATATTATTTTGAAGACGCTTCCAATGAAATTCCAATTGTACTAATAATAGGTCATTATCCAAAAATTGTCAAAGAAAAGAGAGGTTTATGGAAGAGAAAATACAGAGTGAATCGCTTTATTAAACTAAAATACTTCACGATATGAAAAGCTAAAGTAAGGCAAGTACTTTACGCCATATGTTCAAGTTTTCATTGAGTTTTTCCTTTTCCATTTACCGGTTTATGGGTTTTTCACAGTTCGTTTATATATATATTTTCAATAACTCCTAGCGGAAGGTTCTAAAAGTAAAATAATAAAGACGTGATTTTTTATTGCTTGGGAAATTTTGCTGCAAAAAAAGAAGAAGCAAAACAAAAACACAACTCGGTAATTTTAAGGGAATACTCAATTTTGACCAAATGCATCGCGTCGTGAACGTCGTCAAACGGGAATCTGGAAATTTGCGTAATCTGTTTATGCATATTCGGTTATCGCTACCCAGGTTGTCATTACAAAAATCGCAGTTGGGATAAACAAAATTGTTTATGGTCGCCAAAAGGTTCAATGGATTATTTGTGCGAGTCCACATGACAGCAAAAAGAATATTTGTCGAGTAGGGTTTCTTATAACGAGAGAAAAAGGTCTCTTGGACTAGCGTTTTTTCTCTTTATACCACTAGGTTGCAGGAATGAGGTTGCTTTGTATCTGTTGTAAGGGTTGTGTTACCACCAACTAAATCAACGATATCAAAGCAATACAAGCTGACGGGACAGGAGGGAGGGAAGAGCGCTAGTCCAACGGAGCCTTTTTTCGCTCTAAAGAGCTCTGTTCGACGACGAGAACCCTTTTTCACCGCGGCAAGGGTTCGCGTGGTATTTTAATTAACGAAATTGAAGTATGTAGTCTCCTAAGTGGTTGCCCGTCCTTGCAAAAGACAATATGCTCGCTCGTACGAGAATTTTTTCTTTGTCTCGCAATTTCATGATCTTGTGAGTTTACTTAAGCGATATACTTTCCCACTACCTTGTAAAAGAAGACGTCATTGCGTTTATTTTCGGTATTCCTGATATTCCTACAGAATTTGCATGATCTCGTCATCATATTTACTTCAACACGTTTTCATGTGTATGCTTAAGGACATTATCAAACCTCTATTTTAAATTTGCGAAGAATTTGATGTTGAAAGAAAAGGGGTTTGCCGGCAAAACAAAAAAAAAATGTTAAACGAAACTGGCTTGTTTTTCGTTACCTTCGCCGGTTGTGATTTTGTCCGAAAATAAGATTTACAAAAGTGTGCAGACAATAAAACATGGAGAGAATCTAAAAAGTGGTATGAGATTGAAGGATGTCTACAGGTTCTTTGGAACCTATGAATTACAATCGAACTACCTTTTCTTTTAAGTATGGAATCCAATGTTCTTATAATCAATACTGAGAATTTATAGATTGAAAGTTAGAACAGTTGTCAAATTACGTTTATATATACAACATAACGAAAAGAGCCAAAGATGATCGAGCAGTACAGGCTCGCGCGGCCAAAAGTAAATTCGGAAAATTCTTTTTTTGTTTGATGGATTGACATGTGGCACGCGTTTTCGTTGTCACTTGTATATCAGCACGTCATTGTATGAAAATAAACAAGAACAAGAGCTCACTGAACAAACGTATCGTATAACTAATAGCGGAAAACATTATGTCTAGCACACGAAAGCAATCACGCATATATGAGTATTTCTTGACAACTGCTACACGACTATTGCTACAAAGCTATCATTTGCCATTTAATCGATTGTATATACACTTGTAGTTAATAAAGATACATTATCGCTGTATTTATAAGTACTAACAGATAAGGTAAAGTAAGATCTTGTTACCAAAAATGGTTCTCTACTGGATATTTCTCTTTCCATCTAATACTACAGTCCATATATATATACATATATATATATTTATATATACAGTGAGTTTGAGTGGGCAGTTGAGAGAAAAAATGGTTAGAGTTAATTAAAGGTATAAGTTGAAAAGAGATAGCTTATAGGTAAATGAAACAGCAATAGTTGAACTATTATGTGCAGCCAGCCATAACTTGCTTTTCGTTCTATATTTGTATAGATTTTGCTTTTATTTCGTTTATTTTTAGATTATTTAAGAATTTGAAGCGTAGCTCTTTGCTTACACACAGGATTAGTTTGATCTTCACATTTCTATATCTTCTACTTTATCTATGGTCACGCAATAGAAATTCAGCAGAATTTTTGCATGAAGTCAACGTAAGAGATAAAGCTGTTGATTTTCTCTGGAATATTTCTCTGCTTATCTGTCAGTCTGGCTTGGTTTTTGATTACGTGCATATACTTAAGTAAGATGTAAAGATTAGCTTCAGCTTCAGTGCTTTTTCAAACATATAGACATGATGAAGAATCTTAAATAAAAATTATATCATTTCTAGTTTACGACTACAACACGCATAAGCTTTTTTTTTTTGTTTTTTTTTTTTAACAAATTACAGATCATAAAGTCTGTTAATTTTTCAATTCAAATTTATTTGTTTATATAAATAAATACGACTAGAGAGGAATATGAAATTCTGGCAAAAAGATATAGAATAGAACAGAACTACAGACAAAGCTTCGAGTTACTATCTAAATAACATAAAACATGCATTTCGAATATGCGCAGACCTTATTTTATTTTCTGTTTAGTTTGGTATAGTAGTGGAAGCTTAATGCTAGGCCCGTACCAAAGGGTCACAGGTCATCATAGCAAGTAATTGAAGTAAAGTGAACTTTTCATCCATTTGCCCTCCCGCAAGCAATTCTACAACTTTGAGGCCAAAGATCAGTGATACGTCAACAAACTGTGTCGTTTAAATCGTCTGCTACGTAAATCTGAATTAACTTAAAAGTTATTAAGTGCTTAAGGTCTTTTCTTAAACGCCGGCTCTCGTATAAGTTCATGTAGATCTACAGTGAAATCGTAATAGCAACCTCCCCTTCCACTGAACGTGTATGCGCCCTATAGAAATTTTGTTGTGCCCTAACAGAAATTATTCTTAAATAACGTGGCACGAAAACTGAAACTAGATATTGTTGGAGGAGAAGAATAGTAGTAAAACACATGCCTCACTTTTAACAACTTTATAGACGTAGAAGGGAAATCTTCCAGAATTGAATAAATCAATGACATATGATTCTCTGTGCCCAGTAGAAAAGGTATAAAATTAATTTTGTGAAGGAAAGTTCTTCTTCAAGGACATTCACCGAGTTTAG
>CCAG010000325.1:0-26530 GCA_001077435.1 Glossina morsitans morsitans | reverse complement strand
TATAAACAAAAAAATGACAATTTTCAGAATTACTCGACTTAAAAAGTATTTAAACATTTTAGATTGATAAGAAAGACTTGGACCTAATGGGGCAATAAACCGAATGCTCTTCCCGACAAAGCATTCATAATAAAAGAACGTCCATTTTTTAATATTTTACGATGAAAATTAATCGCTAGTAGCAATTGCATCAAGTTTAGGCCGCATAATCTTAAATAACGCTTGCTACGAAAAACAAATCTTTATATTGCAAAGCTTCAAATTTTCAATAATTTATTATGCAAACTGATTCATAATAGTAACTTGACATAGAAATTAGCTGTAGCGTATTCGCACCATGTAAATTTATTTTTTAGACTTCACACTATGTAAGGATTCGGTGAAACGTAAGCATTTATAAGGCAACAAAGACTGATTTTAAATGCCGTATGCCAACGGATACATGAAGAATAATAAGATCTTTGAGAAGACAGTTAAGTTCGCTAAATACGAATTCCTTTAGTCTGTGTTTTTGACCCGCTCCGTACATGTATGTCTTTACATAGGGATAAGTTAATAAGCTTTGGTACCTTTACAACAGAGATATTTACGAAGAATTGTTTAAGTGATGCGGATGTTAGGGTATTTAAAGTTCGGTTTCGCCCGACTATATAACTTTTATTTGTCTTTTAATTTAACTTAACATTGATAATCAACACGATTTTTATTAATTGCAATTGAAATTTTACATGAGAAAAATATTCACAAAATAATCATAAAAGCAGCGCATACAACATTTAAAAATTCACCAAAAATTGGTCAACTGCAACTGCTGCAATTGACTTTACTTAGCATTGCTCGAATGCAAGGCTAAGGTGGGTTGATTGAGTTAAAGTGAGGGAAGCAGCAGTTATACATTAGTATACATACATAAGCGAGCTTATGTGGCTAACGCATAAAAAAAAAGGAATTAAATTTATAATTAATGGTATGCATTTGTCACTTGTTGATATGAAAACATAACTGCACGCACACACGCACACATACATACATACATTAATATATATATATATATATATATATATATATATATATATATATAAGTAATATAGCAGCAATGCTGTTAAACAAAGATCCGAAAAGGTAGAGCGTTTATCCATCCAGTTAGAAAGTCTCTTCAATTCGTGTTAATTCCAGAACTTCGTAAGTTTTTGTAGATAAAATCAATAATCGACACCCTTAGCTTTGTTTAGTAATGAAAAACGGTTAAGAACAGAAAAACACCAAGAATCCTACTTTCTTACAATTTTTAACTACGCTATTCGTTCCAATATTTTATTCTGCTATATTTACATAAAAAAACAAATTGCATAAAATGTATATACACATATACACAAATAACTAAAAATAAATCGGGAGAGCAACAATAAAATTAATAATTTTTTGTAGAGAATTATAAAATTATTTCGAATTGTAAAATTACTTACACACACGAACACCCAATACACGCGATACCATAGTAAATTAAATTTAATTATTTAAAAAAGAAAACGAATTACAACAAGAACAACAACAGCTAATAGCTTAGAGTAGCAAGAAAAGAAAATTTATTAAATAAAACAAAATTATCTCTGAAAAGAAAAGGAAATAATAGCGAGTTTTATTTACAACCCATAGCATTACAGAAAGTAATAAATATAAAATTTTTTGTAAATGTTACCTTTTACGTCAGCTTCCGCAGTATAATTCACAAGTTACTAGAAACAAAGAAGATTATAGTCGAGCAAGTCAGATTATTCATTCATTCATTTTCATGATAATGCATCAAATGAGGGTGACATGGTCTAAACTTAGTAATTTGATTAAGTCAAGGATTTTATTGTTTATCAGTGGCTACCGTCATAAAAAATTACAAATTAGACTTTGTAGTCTTATAAAGGCAACATATCATTATCGCATGTGCCGCCCAAGGGAAATTGAGCGTAATGTGTAACCAATAGTCCATCAAAAACGCAAGCAGTATCCAAACCGAAAAGGAGCAGAGCGTGTGGGCCAGGAGTTAATAAATCTCAATCCCATGGATTAGGTTGAGTTTCTCAATTGTGTGGCACGTAGATCATCCAGGGGAAAATCGACATTTAGATCACCACAGAATACAATGTTGTCATAGGAAACAGAAATCCCCTCGAAAGCCCGAAAAACATCGTCCAAGCTTCCTATGTGGATTATATACACATAATAAAAAGCACCTCGAATTATTACCCTTAACCTCGACACCAAGACACTGAACAACGTTATCATTCTCAGACTTTATAACGGTCTTATGCTGCGCACATTGATTAATATAACAGGCACACAATACTTACTTAATGAACCTTGTCTCAGTTATACAAATACCGTCAACTGCTAAAGTATGCAAAAAGAAATTGAAGTAGTCAATCTTCGGCTTATTGAAGCTACGCACATTTAGTAGGCAAAGCTGGTAATAGTGGTAAAATCCGTACTCGAAAGCAAGAACGTATGCAGCAAACGATACGAGAGTGCTACGTGAGATATTTTCAAGGCTAATACTAATATTTCAGGATAACGATATTGAAAAAGCAGTAACATCCATTCGCTTTTATATCGTTTCCCCGGATTTACCGATAAAGTTGGCTCGCGTTTGCCAATAGCAGGATTTGAGGGCATTAAATTATTATTTTGGCTATTATACGGGTCCAACTAATTGGATGATACTTTTCCATTGAGCTTTGATGGCGTCCGTTTACACAGAACATTCAAAATTTTTGAATATTTTCAAAAGCTTATCATATATTCTTGTATGACAATCAATGTATCCAATTCAGGCTTCCTTCGCATGTTGGGGTTTAAAAAGTAGATCTATGTGATATGATGATGATTTTTTACATTTAATTTTTGTTCTCCGTTAGTGCTATGGATCATTTTCGTAATAATATATTAAAAATCGAAACTTTTTACTAAAGAACTTACGGCTCATGTAATGCATGAGAACTCTCATATGTAATGGCGTCCAAAAAATAGATGCATGTGGTTCAAATTTCATCCAGTTATTTTCTACGTTAAATTACTATTAAGAACACATTTTTATCATAAAATATAGGAATTGGACATTCCTACTAAACAAAGACTTACGTATCGTTAGAATCTCCACATGGGGTGGGATTCGAAAAATAGATCTATGTGGTTCATATTCAGGTAAGGTTAATTTTTATCCCAAATTATTACTACGAACCAATTTTCACAAAGAACCATTCAAAATTAGGCCGTCTTATCATATAAATATTCAGTTTTCGAAGGAACGGTTGTATGGCAGACAGTTTCAAAAATGTTCCCATCCGATGTAAATTTTTCACACCAATGTATGATGCCGTAATACTATTGTTCAGCGATTTTTCTTCCGAAATTGTGCAAATTATAATATTTTTTCATATAACATCTTTTCAAAAGAAGGCGTTATATGGAGAGTCGTCGGAAAATTGATTCATTTCGTATCGTTTGCAATAGGGATCTTTCTTTCTAAATTGGAACTTGAAACTCAGAAATAAAACATGTATCATGTTGCATTGCCATTTCCCTGTCCGTCCCTCTCCTTCAGTTTTGATTCACTTGTCTTCAAAATTAGCTACGGTTTTAAAATAAGATTTGTTAGTAAGCACATCATAGGCTTTTTAAAAAAAAATAATTAATCGAATCTATGATTGATCTTCGTTCGAAAAAAAGGAATGTCAAATCGTCATCACAAGCAAGTTTGAGAAACTTTATAAAATTACCTGTCCGTACCACATTCTGAATCGATCTAGATTTGTCCGTTTGCGCATTTGCAAATGCTTTTGAAGGCATCCCGTCTCAAATTGGGCATAAACGTTAGGAGATTGAAAAAGCAAAATATACGTTGCGAACACGTCTGCTTTCAAAGGAAAAATAATTGGGTCTTGTGCTCATCGCACATAAACTACAATATATCGAATAAAGCAAGTTTTCCTTCCTGGGCAGTACTTGTACAAATATGGAAAAAGCGATTCGTATATGCTATCACAATTTCAATTTGTTGAGTTTTTTTTTTAAATAAATGTGGTGAATATGAACAATTCATCCGGATCCGAATATAATTTTTCTACTTATTCCCAAATCAATTCTTCGAAAAGATCAAACAATGCTTACTATAGTTCGAATTAAGTTCTTCTTCTTCTTTTTTTTTAAATTGCCACGTCTCCAACTGGTTTTTTAAGTTTGATTATGTTCTTAGTGAATAGAAAGCAATATTACTTCTTAAGGCTTGAACCAAGATCAACCACAACCAAGATTGTTAAAACATCACTTCAAACAGGCCCAGAAGAGGAAAAAAGGGTAAACTTACAACCCATAAGAGGTATTAAATTTAAATTTGTTAGAGTCGTTTACAAAATTTTGACGGATCAACTGACGGAATACATGATCACTTGTAAGTGTTCGTTTCAGATTCGCTTCAAGGTGAATATGACTTTGCTTCTTGATTTCATTTGCTTAGCATGTACTCTGTACAACATAAAAAAGTCGGACGACCTTAAAACAAATAGAGCACGAAATCGCTCCAATTGATCAAATTGATTGAATGCAATTAAATTAATGTTTCGTTTATTTCATTTATTTATTTTTCACTTATTGGAAAGCTTGTCTATAATACATACATATACAATACATGTGACATTTGATGAGGAGATTTTCGATTACATTTGCCTTTAATGATAATCCGTGTTTTTTAAGGAGAAGAAAGCAACTTTCATATATATATTCCACTATTTTCTTTTTTGATTACATAAGCACAGACGTACGCGCATCCATCATGTGAAGTATTGTTAAAAAAAAATTTGGTTTTCAGTATTTAATTAGAAAATAAGAAAAACGTGGTCCGAATATTTGATACTCATCATCAGCAAAGTAATTTTGGCAAGATTTTAATTCATGAACGCAAAGGGGAAAAATAATGTTCATATTTGCAAGACTACGTTTCGAAAAAACACTGATAGGATTGTAACAGGACATTTGGAACCGTTTTTGGTTTGCAATCCTCTATAACCTTATATTAAATAGCGCATTATAGGTTCGATGCGGCAATGAACTAATTTGAACTCAATATTTTTAGCTTCTTGTAAAGATGAACACAGTCGTAAGAGTTTAGAACATTATAACTGTGCATGTGAAATGCTCCATTGAAAATTATTTAATAATTGATAAAACTAAAACTTACAAGCCAGCAGAAGCAGTTGAGGGAAATTAAGTACGAGGTTTTTAAGGAGTGAGTATAAGTACAAACACTGCTGAGCTATTCATCAAAGTTTTGGTTTCGGTTGTAAAGAGAAGAATTTAGAGAAGGAGAGAAAGCTAAAAAGCTGAGTGGAAATGGAAATATTGCTGAAAAATGCAGTTAATAGGAAAGTAGGCTTTAAAAAATTATTGGTGCATGGTCTACTTAGTAAGCCATACAAAAGCTTGAATAAATTAATTCTCGGCCGCCAGAACAAATTGAAAGGCAGTTTCAAATAGTCGTGGCTTGTGTAAATGATTTTAAAAATAGTATAAGGCATGGAGTCGGAGCAATGTGCGTCTTTCTATTACGACGTCGGTTCTAATTTATTTTAACTTTTTAATTTTTAAAGTCTACTAACATTTAAAGAATTTCCTCATAAATATACGATTTTGATCATGGCGTAAGACCTTTCATATGCTAGAGACAATTTGTGGTCGTTGGAATTGTCGAGGCTTGAGACAAAACGCGGATTTTGACGCCGCTGCCATTCAAGATTTAGGGACGTGAGCGGTATTGAGAGTACTCACACTGTACGCAAAATAGGAAGAATTCGTCAAAGAATCAAAGCCCAGTGATTGTCCGTTTGTCTACGATTCTGATGGGTTTAATTTACTATTGGCACTATTGTAATGCGATTAACTGAAAATATGCTTATGTTTTCAAGGCAGGATAAGACGATACGTTCTAGGTGGTGAGTATCCAAGATTCGTGAATATAGATTTTCACTTTCTTCTTTTTCACTTGTTTCTTCTACGACATTCGATTCCTGATAATAATGTAACACAAATTATCCATAAGGATGGGCTCGATCTTTATAAATAGTTCTTATGTCCAACACCGTAAAAAATTTACAAAAATCCATACAAATATTTATTTATAGATAACTTAGGATACGTAAAAGTGTTTATCATTAATTCCCATAAATTAAATTCACTTTTCAACAACTAAAACATTAATGATAAAAAACTGAAGAGAGATAAAACCTTTTAGTACACATTTAAAAGGATATCAAAAGATGGCAAAGAACGTCAATATATTATCAATTAGCGATCCCCACTAAATTTCGCTACTATTAAATATGAAATAATATAATGCAATAAATAAAGGGTAAGAGGATGGAAAAAAAATTATTTTTATATTATATATACTCTTTAGTCGTTAACGCATATCTAATAAGCTCAAATATTACACAACTTGTTGTTAATATAATCATTTAAAGACAGATTGCGATCTGCTACACGGTCTATACATAATATAGTAAGTATCTTAGAAGAAACCAAAAAAATTATAATCACTTACACTTTACACTTGGAATTGTTTTTTTTTTTGGTTTTTAAAAAATTAATTATCCTCGAATACCTAAGTCCTGCCTCTACTTAATGTGCTTGAATATCGTGCTGCGTACGTTGTAAAGGTGGGTATTTCCTAACTGAAATGCCTTAATAAAGTCCGTTCCCTTCCTTTTTCTATGCTTTCTAGCTACAATCAACAATACACAATATATTTTTCTTATGTACATAATAATTTTTTTTTAAATTTTTATTGTATTTTTTGTTGCTAATGTTTTTTCTTCATCTCTTTCGCTATATCAACTGTAAACAATATGAAATGCATTTAATCCTGCATAATATAAAGTAAATCATTTGCCTTTCTCCATTTTTAGTTTTGTGTCCACTACTCAAGAACAGGATTATAATAATTTCGTCGTTTTATTTGCAAAAATCAGATATATCTCGCAAAGCGCAAAGGATTCGCGGAGAGGTTTGATTTTCAGACGGACATGGGTCGCGCATTACACCTTAATCGACAGCGGAAATTGAATTTTGAGAGACAAGCCTTATATAAACCTACTTATATATATGCAATATATATAGGGAGTAAATACTTGAATCGCTTGCTTTTTAACTGAGTGAAAATAAAAATCTTTAACAAAATGATTCAAGTCCACATGGATTCATGGAGTGAATGAGTTTAGCACTTTCTAAAATTGAAACTGATTTTGACTTGATTCTCAAGGACGTTGTAGCTCTTACTTGCGTACCGCCCTTTTCCTCAAACTCATTGCCTAAACAGTCAATAGTTTTACTGACAAATTATGTGTGTTTACATGATTTTGGCGATGTTCTCACCATTGAAATATATTCAGCCAAGGAGTTTGCCACCGCTGTGGCAGTGGTACGATCTTTAAATCTAAGCTGATGAAACTTATTGTAATCAAAACGGAGACAAGCAAAAGCAGTAAACTTGCCCGCCGCAGATTAAGAGACTTTTATCAAATCTTTTTAATAACATATACATATATATATATATATATATATATACTTCTTAAAACGCGCAGAATTTGCAAAAATGATAACAAAATAATAAAGGAGCATCGCCCCAAAGCGCATAAAAAGCGCCTAAAATAATGAAAAAAATGTACACATCTTTAAAGAAAAATGTAGGTTTCATCATCATCTCAAGGAAATCATTTGTCTCAAGGCAACTTACGATGCGAAGCAGGCAACTGTTTATAAGTTGTTATATGAATGCTACACCCGATTTAGCCACATTAGAAAAAGAACATTATTATTTACCCTTCTTAAGTAGTGGGTTTCAAGATTCGCCTTAAAGGCGAAAAGAGCTTTACTTTTTTGCTTCGTTCTCCCACTCTCATCTTATATGTGCGTGGCGAACATACTCGTTTCCTTAATAGTAGTTTTTTTTTCTCAGCACTTTTGCATATTTAATGTTAAAAGCAATTTCCAGCTGTACAGCAAATATATTCACTTGCTCTGCGCAACTGCAACAGCCTGAGAAGCAGCTGTTTGGGAGACGCCAGAAAGGTCGGCATAAGCCTCCGTAGGCCCCTCATTACTGCAAACCGAATCCTCGGGAGTGCGAGACGGTTCAGCTTCGGTAATTTCAATATCTTGATGGTGTTTATTGCTTCGATGTTTAGCACTCAGGGCCTAATAAAATAATAGGAATTTTATACGTAACGGATAAGTACCTTGTATGAAGACACGAAACACCTAAACATAAAGTATCAGTTAATCTAAAAAACATTGAGCCTAATGAGAGAAGTTGAATTAGTTACTTCTTTGAAATAAATTTGAGATTATTGATCTCACAAATAGCTCGACACTTTTTAGATTATCTAATATCTTTGTTTTTAAGTGCATTATAGTGAAAAGGTTCCACATTTAATAGCACAGATATTCGCTAAAGAGTTCAAAGCATGCATACACAGCACTCTTAGAATGTTGTTTGAAGAAAGGCCAGCTATTTAAGTCTAGAAAGTGGAAAGTCCGTGCAAGTGATAAAAGCAAAGATTTAAGTGATGAAAGGTGAAGAAGTTTTTTTTTTGTATTTACATTCTTGTTTCATATATAGATAGGTATTTGTAGAATTTAATAAAGTCCTACTTCGAGTATTTTGTGAAGTGTTATGTGAAATATTGAGAAGAGTTATGTGTATTGTAATGCACTAATTATTGTGGTATTGTTGAGATATCTACATAACATAGAGAGAAGAGAATCGTGTTCACAACAGAGACAGACATATATACATTCCAGTGTACTAAACGAATAATTAAGGCATTCAATATAAAAAGGTTCCAGCCAGCAAAGAGTTTCGAATTTCAGAAATTGACAAAAAACGTTGAGCCCATGTGTCTTAATACTCGCTGCAGGAAAAGTGTTAGTGCAGGCATTAGGCATTTTACTTATGGTTCCATAACAAAAATGGCTACATTCGAGACTGAAGTTCTTTCACTATCCAAACATTCCATAACAATGTCGGATCAATCGGTTGGTCAATCTTGGGTTTATTTATATTTCATCTTTGCGGTCGTCGTGATTTCAAATTTTATTTCTAACTTCATTAGATGAAAATCACGTAAATTTCGTAATGCGTAATGCTCTCAATTCCCAATAATTTTTTGTACTGTGTTAAGTTATGGTCGGAAGGCTTTCTTTAGAATCCTATATTTTCTTATTAAAATCCTTTGTCCAAAAAAAGAAAAGTGGAAAAGCGGGTAAATCTCTCCAATGATTCTGCCTATGAGATACTGACAAATTGCGTAAAAATGCCTTACAACACGTCGTGCATTCGAAATTTGTATATTCTACTGCACTTGTAATGCAAGATATTACATGTGTTATTAAGTTTATTCGGACTTCCGTAAAATACAGAAGGGCTTAAGGCGGGCACTTTTTTTTTATAATGCAAATGATGTTGAATCGATTAAAGCTTGTCTGTCCGTCCCATCCTGTGCTTGTCTAATGTCTGTCCCTGTATCTTTATGTTCACCTTTTTCTACTACTACTACTACTACTACTACTGCTTTTGAGACCAATCTACATAAAACGATGCAGGCGAAAATGGTTGCAATTTTCGAACTTGCCCGACGAAAATCGCTGAGTATTTGGCATCGCGTCTAAGAATAAAAAAACTTACTGACAAAATAATAGAACTTGTTCTATGGGAAAAATTACTTCTTGTCTCTCTGGGTTCTAATATATTCAGACCTCACATTTCTCACTCGCTCGTTCTCATCGTAATTTATAGGAATACTCCATATGTTGCTGTGAAATTCGTTGAAATGTAAACTTTTCGATTTTTGCTAATGAATGCGCTACTTTTAGCTGAGGAGTAGGCCTCAGCCTGACTAATTTTCACATTTTTCGACAAAAGCAAAAAATTTGCAGCGAATAATATCGTTGTACAAATTGTTTTGCTTTTGAGAGTCATTTTTATTTTCTTTACGGGATGTATATCTAATAGCCATTAAAATAACGTTAATTTCTTTATCACAGGAAGATTATGTGTCATGATCTATAATTGACTGCTTAAGTCTTTTTGAAACTCATTCGCCATTAGCTTTATATTTGGTTGTTAAAACCCGTGCTTCAATAGGTGCAAATTGGTAAAAGACCAACCTATCAGATTCGATATATCGGATTTGTATTCACAGGAAAGTGCGAGAATAAAATTGTTAGCTTATATATTTAAATGAAACTTTCAGTAACAAAACGAGAATGTGAGGTGTTGAAATTGAAAAACCAGTTGCCTTTGCACACTACCACTGTTGTCTTTGTTATGCACATTCACGAATTTCGGATTATATATGAAACCACCAACTTCCCACTGTATAATTAAATGTTACACAATTTATCTGTAGAATGTGCAACCTATGGTATAATTATAATATTAAAAACTTCTTTCCCTATACACTGCATCACTTGTAAGAACTTGTTAAACTTGTGTAGAAATTTCAACACCCATAAGGGTTCAATATAGACATACACTTGATTACGCCAAACGATTCAAAACCATTTTTTAAATTGATTTAAGTGTGTCCATCCGTCCGTTATTATGCCGTTACTCCATTTTTCCCCATTTGCAATATTTCTTGTCAACGTCAGTGAAATATATTATTTAGGCATATGCAAGAAACATGGAAATTTTGAACGAGATACGACTCATTTTTGAAACACCTCCCAAGCGTTATCCCAAAAAATGATCTTTATACAGCAAGAAGATTTACTTTGTAGCAAGGGCTCGTGCAAAAACCAAGCTCTCATATGATATCAAGCTCTAATTTTTGCTGTCTTACGACGTAAATAGGTGAGAAATGCCAAACTCTTTGAGAAAAACGTTATGTGTACAGAACCTGGTATTTAATTCCTAACTTTGGTTTGTAGTGCGCGACGCGTGGAAAATTATATGGGATCGTCAGGCGATTAAAATGTTGTAGGTTTTTCTTCAATGCAAACTTGTTGCCTGCATGAAAAGCTTCTCTCCAAGCGGACTATAATTTCTCCTTTGATTGTATCTTAAGATTGAATGCCTTAATTCTGTGATGTACGTACATGTATGGATTTTCTTCTTTGTTACTATCCTTACCTTATCCTTGCTGCCCTTCTTCTACAAATATGTAACACAGCACATACATTTGTATGTATACATACAATTATGTTTTTTGTTATATATACATATGTAATCATGAAAAAAAAAGAAAAAACAAAACATGAGATGTACACTAATTTAAGGCAACGCTGTCACATGACATATATATATGTGCCTACGAGTTACATACATATGTACGTAGTATATATGCATGTAATCTGCTGTTAGTGCAATATCAATTTAGGATCATCGTCATCAGTCCGTATGATCAATCTTCCAGTTTTTTAATTACATACAAAAACGTTCGTCTGTCCCCAAAATTGTAATATCGGGTAATCTTAACTCTTATCTAAGCATATTGCACGCACCTGTAATGAGAACCGCCTATGACCAGCTTTACGTCCTCCACGTCTTTTGCTTATGTGCGGATTATCTTGGCGTAAAGTTTTGTTCTTCAATATTTCTAGTTGAGTATAAAGCCTGCAAAAATATGTTGTTTTGTATGTATTTTTTACACAAAAAAAACAATTTTTTTTATAAAAACCTTTTAAGTTCGGCACGTATATCCTCTGGACTCATTTCCGATATTGTAAGTTCGCCAATATCGGGGTCACCTACACAAAGACCCGCATAGCCAGCACCAAGCCGTTGCCCAGTTTCATGAGAACCCTTAAAAGCATCCACAGGTAAACGTATTGATAGATCATGGGCAAGGGAACGAACCTGCAAGCTATGAAGATGCAACCAACACCGCCAAAACCACCCACAGATATGAAAGCTCAACTCAGATTAAAACAAATGTGGCAAATCATAAATAATGCAAACGAAAAACTCAACTCAGCCGCGTGCATACATACGCATGCATATATATGCATTTATACGTATGTATGCAGACGAACTCAAACAAAACAGAGTGCTGAATTAAGCTGCTTAGCGAAGAATTGAAAGAGTATATAGTGCAGGTGCAAGAAGGAGAATTGTGATAGAAAAGAGTGAAGGTCGGCTAACTTTCAGTCGTCTAAAGTATGTATTCATAAGGACTTCGCAATTTGTTACGTTTGTTTAGAGGTGTCCACGCTGTCTAGGTTCTTCCGAAATTTGGTTTTGTCGTAGGTCACCATTTGACAGTGCTTTAATTTATAAATTTTTCACATTTTCCATCAAAATGCAAAATTTAAGTCCCCGAAGCAGTCCCCAATATTTATTCCGTTCCGATAGACGAAGTATCGAACAAGCGGAAAAATCGAGATTTATATAATTCTACATTCTGCGTTGTTAACGGTCTAATGAAACGGGGATGCGTAAGGAATGAAAGGAGACGAGATTATTGAACGTGTCTTGAAGTTACTGATTACAGATGTTTTTGGGGAAAGTACGCATTTTCGCGACTAGATTAAACCATAGCTTTTGCGAAGAAGTGAGCCCGAGTACGCATAAGATTGCGTTGATGCAACAGGCGCATCATTTATTATGTAAGTTCAACGCATGCAGCCTATCAAAATTGCGTCCACTTTTGGCACAATGTTCTCGTTAGTGAACGACACTGTCATATTTGGTTAAGTCACCAACTTGAAAATAAACCATTTAGCTTAATGGCGATTCGCAATCGCCGTGAAGGGGTTACATTAAAATCGAGCCACATTCCGTACGATTGGTAAAATAATGGAGTTTTTGAGTATAAAGTTCGATAAGGGATGTCCAACCATGTTTTTCGTTCCAATTTAGTTTCGATGAAAATATCGATTCAACATTTCTCTTATGAAACTTGTTCTCTATGCCTTCGATTAAAATTTTTTATAAATTTTAAGGAAGAGTTTCATTAAAGTGCTCTTAAAAAATCTTTTAAAAATCTTTTTAAATTCGAAAATTGCTTTAAAATTCGAAAGAGATTATCGAGAATAGATGCGATATCATAATTTCCTCTGTTTCTTTTTTTTGAAATCAGCAAGTCAACAACAAAAGATAATCAGGTGCTTATATAACTTTTCTAAAAACTCTTCTATTGATATAACCTTGGAAGCATTCGGAAGAAGTGATTTAAAAGAAAAAGAAAAGAAAACTTAGGGGAAAGAGAAAAGGAGCTAGAGAGCGAGAAAGAAGAAAAAAACAACTAAAGAAAGCTGCATTCGCCTTGCGACGAATCTTGAATACCCACCACCCAAGGTACTTATCGGATCTCTTCTTTTTTTTCTAGCTATAATCATGACATTGGTTTGTTGGGATCACTTTTCAAGAGTGCTTTTACATTGCATTCATAAATATTTGTACGAAATTTCATATTGATCTCTGATAAAGTTTTCAAACTTTTCTTATTTTGAAACAGTCTCAGCATGTTCATGTCCAGCATTCGCATATTAATTTTTTATTTCAACTTTTGCGTTTCTGAAAGTTTCTTAAAAAACGGACTCTTGAGCAGACATACATGGCATCGAATAGAGTTAGAATTTCACGCTGACAAAAGATATGTTCCCGGCATTATAAGAAGAATATCAAACCCGTGTGTCTTCGTTGCTCTATATCACCTTGGTAAAAAGCGAAGAAAATCTATTCAGGTACGAAACTCGTACACGTACCTTCTCAAGTTAAAATAACAATTTATTTGGTTTATATTACATTAAACCTCGCACGTAGCCGATCTGCACAATTTTTTTGTGCATAAAACTCTGGCAAATATTTGATGTTGGAACACGCATCTCCGAGCGATTCCTTCAAATTCTCACTTTCTGTTTCGTCGTTTCACTATTTTATGTTTACGTGAGACGAACTCGTGGTGGGTCATGACTTAAACATTTTTTTTCTATGCTTATCTCAGGAGATCTCCACTATGTTTTTGTGAGCGCTAGATACGTCCGGCAGATGAGTATACTCCCTTCCTCCGGTAATAGGTATATGTGCATAAATACATATATATTTTTATACATATATATATATAAATATGTTATGTTTGTGCATATATACATACAATTATAGAATTGTGCTTTAAAAGCATTTAAGTTAAACTTTATATCAATCGAATTCATATAAATTTTCATTTTATGGAAGACATCACTTGCATTAACTTCATAGCTGTTGGTTGTCTTGAACATCAAATTACTTAATCTCTTGCTAAATGGTTAGTAAAAAATAACTTATAAGCAAAATTAAATACAAATAATAAGCCATATAATCATGATTCGCAAACGGCCTAATTCAGAAATTAAAAATATCACCAATTTCTTTGTATGAAAATAAAATGAAACCGAAAATGTTCTTGCTTATCATACCCTACACCACACGTTACACAATGTCCATCAAGTTTGTACATATATACGCAGCACTTAGAAGGGCTTAAGGCAGACCCAACTTTTATTATAGCGAACTAAGTTCCTGTCTCAGTTCGAGGTCTGTGCACGCGTTCCGCTCCTACTATGTATGTATGTATTATGTATTTTGACTAAATTTGTTACACCGAGGATTCGTTGCACAAGGACGAACCCTATTGAAAATGCTTATGATCTTCACCACTTTTTCAATCGCTCTTCATATAACGCCTTATTTTGAAAAGTCGTTAAATAAAAAAGTATTGCAGCTTCCAGAATTTGGTGACAGAAATCGTTGATTGTCGTATTTCCTCATTCTAAATTGATATGAGAAATTTGACCACCTTGCCGTATAATCGTTCCTATGACAACTTGATCAAACGCCATAATTTTCAATATTTTTTTGTCTGTCCATCTGTCCGCCGGATATTTGTCATGTATTATATTGTGTTTAACCCGCATGTCTTAATTTTCGATATATTTTGCCGAAATTTATAACACCGATATGTTTTTGCCTAGGGGCGAACCGTATGGCCCGAACCAACTCTCCTTAAAAAGCCTCTTGAAAAGACGTTCTATGAAAAAGACTTCTATTATTAACACGTTCGCGGACGCGAATGCTATAGCATTCATTTTCATAGTGATGTAAAATGACGTGAATGCTACAGCATTCAAATTTAAAATTTTTCATTTAATTTCATGCAACCAATTGATTCATTAAGTACTTTCTTATTTTTTTTATTTTCCTCCGTTCTGACTACTCTTATAATATATGTATAATCAGATTTAGGATATTACAACTAGTTTCAAAAATAATTGCCTGTCTATTTTTGCTAATCCCTGAAATTTTTAAGGAACGCGAACGTTTTAATATTATTATTATAGCTAAGGTAGCCAGAGAAATAAAATCAAAGACTAAAGTCTTAAAGCACTAGCATCTGAAGGCATCGGTTTTATTGAAATCTTCGCCGTACTCGGGATTTGAACCCACGACCATTGAGTTGTTAGTCGAGATCCTTAGCGTACTCGGCCACCGAATTTTAAACACTCCGCCATAAAACCGTTCGTAGGGAACGTAAGCCTTTTATTAGCAAAGGAGTCTAATTTTTTAAATTTCATAGAGAAAATTGATGATTGATTAAGAGGAGAGAATTTGGCAACCGAATTACATATGTGCCAAATTTGAACCAAACAAGTATATTTTTTGTACGCGCGTCTATATAAGTTTTTTCACAAAGACTCTCACAAAGAAAATTTTCAGTATTTGATCTTGAAAACGGTCTCTAGATAGTAATTTGGCATAAAAATTCGTTGCATCAAGTTTCGAAATAGTAAACTCATTTTTGTGAACCCCAGCTCATATAAGGATTCTTATGAAAAGTAAACCTTTACATAGAGGCAAGTTATTATTTTTGGTATTTTATCATGCAAAGAAGTCAAGAACTGTATTAAGCGAAGTGGTGTAGGATATTTACCGGTCGGTCTTGCCCAACTTCAATGGTTTTACTTAGTTTAGTTTTTTAAATTGAAATCTTATTTTTCTTATTTATCAATAAAATTCAGAAGCAAAGAAAGAAATCGACGGTTGGAATTGACTCACTTGCTTGTGTTGATACCATAATTTGGGCACAAATATCAAGGCCAAAGCAACAGTATTTGTCAGTTGGGAGCGTAAAAACAAAGCCAAAAATATAGCGCTCGGGCTCATAACAGGCAAATAAAAAAATCGGAGCAGATAGAAGGTGGAAGAAACTAGGAATTCAATTACCAATGTGGCCACAAGAAATTGTCGTTCCTAAAATTTATAAAAAAATTGAAAATATCTTAACGCGTTTTCAATCACAGATTTTACCGACTTTAAAGTGCGTGTTGGCGTTGCGGCTCGAAAATGCTAAATGCAAACCAAAGCACAGAATAAGCATTTCGCTCACTTGAGTTACAACTTCCCATTTAAGCGGTTGGCATGTATTGGTGCGCACCTCGCGTAAGCTTTCTAGTTGTGCTGCTTCGATTAAGTCCAAAGAAGAGGCAGTAAAAGCTGACATATAACAGACGACAGCAAATACCATTGTCCCTAAATACTTTAATAAATCCACGTCACGTAACACCCAGCGATGTGCTTTTCTTGTGCGGAAATCAACTAAATGTCGATACAACTTTAAAATGACAGCTCCGTAGCATGTTATGAAACCTAATTCACGCAACCAGGGTTCAATTAGACAGCGCTCAGTTGAAGCGGGAAAGAAATGGACGGCAACCTGGAGAAATCGTATGCGAAAAAAGGTTAAAGTATCAAAATTTAATTTAAAAAAAAATCCAACCAACCGATGCGTAAAGTAATACAATTCCTGTTAATATAGTTTCCAAAACTGTCCACATGCCAGAAGCAATCGCCTGAAGAAACAGAAACGTAAATAAAGCAACAAGTAAGATGAGTTTATTCGTTTTGAAGCATATTTTACATACCTATTACTTAAAGTTAATCAACAGAATGGCGAACCATTCACTTGCGTTTGACATGAGCTCAACTTATAGCAAATCAATTCAAAAAAGGCGTTAAATAAATTGATGAACAGCATTTGACTGCAAGTTCAGCAATTTTTCTCAATTACAGACACCTATCTTTTATAATTTTCAGCCATTAATGAAGTGTAACAAGCTTTGTACTTTCACATGAATTTTTTTCAGACTTAGTATAGCGGACGAGTCATTGAACGCTTAATCTTGAAATAATGGAAAATCAATAAGGCAGAGAGAAAAAGAAAGAACACAAGCTTTATGCATAAGATGCAGCTAAGTTTTATCCTATATAAACAAGAATGTGTGTTCGCTGGCCAGCGAACTTTCGTTACTACTACACAATACATTAATTCACATTTTGCGGATAACTGCAAGAGCAGACAGCAACATCTACGTAATCCATTTAAAAACAGACATTTGACACCAAATCGAAATAATAAATGGGAAAAATACAATCAAACATTTCTTCGTGTCGCACTAATAGTGAACTTCAACGAATACTATTTCAAATCTTGGCTACAATACCTTGGATTTCCTTTGTCTGAATACAATAACACTAAAGACTACGCAGCACAGAATGCAAGCTCCCAAAAAAGATCCAACTGATACTTTCAATAAACTTTCCAATGAAACAGCTTCTTGAGGTCCACCAAATAAACAAACCCCGTTCGAATCGCACGTAGTACATCCCCCTGGACAGGGTACACAAGAATAGTTGTCAAAACCGTCCGACATTTCTACGATATCCCCTCGAAAACCTTGCAGTGATGAATTTGGCAAATAATAAGATTCCTTACAAATACAGGTGTAAACATCCCGTGTGGCGGCTGGCTTGTTTTCGGTTAATAAACAAAAGGTGGTATTACGATCACAACTGCATTATAATTTGCATTAGTTGATCCTTGGTTAATCTACAATTCAATTTGTATTTACCCATGTCTTCTACCGAAAATCAGCTCTAAACCATCATTACAAACATCCTCATCAGCGGCTATAAAGGCCGCGGCTACAATTCTTTATTAAAGTAAATATTATTCTCAAAGTGATTGTCAAAAAAAGTGTTTTCTCACTCACTTGATTTTCGACTCTGAAAATGATAAACGAAAAGGCCACAACCATCTTCCTACTAAGAGATTACAATCCCTGAACGGCGCTCCCCATTCCTGGGTATCGTCAGTGCTATTCCAGGCATGTCCCAATTCCCGCCAATAGGAACCTAAAAATCCACGATTATGTATCTGCTCCGGTGGTATCTAACAATAATGAAAAAAACATTTTAAATCACATACAGACACAAATGCAATATGTGTGCCTTCTATTACCGTAACATTATCTCTAAATTTAACCACAACCGTGTGTATGCTTGGCGCTGCTAAAGCGAACGCCAATAGATTGTCGTCTTCACTTAAGGCATAGCTGGCAATGCCGTTAGCCCGACGCCTTACCTCGTCACGAATTTGATCAGTTACTATAGCAGGCGGAACAGACGGAAATTTATTCGCTAAAAATTCAGTAAATTGACGAGCAGCGTCCTCGGCTATATCCCTAAAATCGTAATACTGAAACGGGTTGTTATTACTATTATTATTCACTTGGCTAAAATGTACTTATTTGTGAATTTTCTAATTTACCGGTTCGGCTGGTATTTCATCCAAAGTTTTGGCTTCACATTTTTCTTCAGCAATTATCGGAGGTGTCGTGGATATACCTGTAGTAGTATTTGTACTTGTTGTACTGGTAAAATTTGTTGCTGCTACATAAGGATTTGCAGGCTTAGCGGCTGCTGAACGCTTTGTTGCGTTTATCTTAATTGTGCGATTTCCTTTCACTTCTATATGATCACTAAACAAAGAATTGCCCTGATCTCTTGGACGATAACGGAAGTTTTCTTGTTTTTTCACTAGTTGCTCTTGACGCGCCTGCTTGTAATAGGCCAACAATTGTTGTTCGTTGCTATGCACATCAATATCGTCTATAACCATAGCCTCGGTATTACTGAATTGATTATAGAATCTACGCTGCGAATAACTTAAAACGGGCTCATACGTTGAAGCAGGTAACACGTGAGTGGAAGCCGTTGCTAGTATAGCTAACATAGTTAGCGTAACGGTAGTTATTGAACGGTCCCGCGTCATTTGCATTGAGTAGCCACGCGCTGATATCATACGTCGTGGCGTCACAATTGTATAGCAACGCAAAAATTCAGTTTCACTAAAATCATTATATGGTTTCAGTGATGCGAGATTACTTTTAAATGCGCTTAAAAATTCCAAGGGTTGAGGTTCTCTACAGCGTTGCGTCGAAAAGTGTTTGTGTTCAGTTATATTATTGCAATAGCTTCGAATGTTAACAAGTTTTGATGGATCATCTGGAGGTTGCAATTGATGTTTACTTTCTAGGCTCCCTTGCTGCAAATTTTTATATGATTGTATTTTTCGCGTTTTCTTTATCCGGTGTTTAGCACATAATTGTTTTTCTTCCTTTTTGACTGTAAAACGTCTCTCGCGTAGTAACATCAATTCAATGCTTTTTGTCTTTTCACTCTCTTCCATAGTATCAATCGCAATCATCACACCACGTTTCCAGCCTTATATATAATGCTTACCCCTTTCAAAATTGTTTCGTAGCTTTTATAATTTCAAATGCCTTCAATTAAAAATTAAAAATAAGTAAATGTTTTACAACTTATTGTCACAAATTCTTCAGCATTTCAATTTAGATTAGAATCGGAATAGTTTCAACGGATACGTTCATTGCGTTTATATTCATATGTTAAACATAAATAATTTCGATTTTAAAACGAGTGTCGTAAAAAGTAATAAGATATTAAAGGTGTTATAGTATAACGACTTTTTTTAAATTTTTCGCAAGCAAAAGATAGTCACGACCTTAAGCTTTCTTCTAATGGACGTAACATCCAGCTTACAATATTCGTAGGTACGATTTGAAATAAATGTTATTTTCACTCACGTGCTATGTGCGTTAGATGGCTTTACTACCTACTGCATAGCTCGAAAGGTGAACGCTCAAAGGAGATATAGGAGATATGCAAGATACAAACACAAGTGTAATAGACCCAGATATTGAAACTAAATACATTTACGTATTCCGATAATCTTAACACCTAAATCCATTTCAAACTAGCGTGTACATATGTGTAATGAAAATCAACGATCATTCAAAACAAAAAAGAACCAATAGACGTGCGCCTTAAATATTTTCTATTTCAATAATTCGCAAACTTTTCACGTTTATCACGTAAATAATCGCATTGTATGAGCAATCGTACTTAGAGTTAGATCGTTATATGCAACAGCTTGACGGTATTGATAGCAACGTTTTGGAATATTGGCTTTCGAGTTTGGTTCTCATTGCTTCATTGGATTGTAACTATTGATTCCTGACAATCAACGCAAATGCACGTAAGTTTCAATATTTCGTTTCCATTTTACGCGATTCTAAGATTATGGACAAGATAACAAACAGGAGCCCCTGGCAAAAATTCTTCTGTTACAGTGCAAGTCGCGAGAGTGGTTGCAATTTAAAATTTGTCTCTTTGTCCATAAATAACGTACGTAATTTTTGTCCAGTACACAGCAAACCTTCATTGATTGTTATAAAAGTGCAAGACCACCATACACGATCACACTTATACGTCCCGCTATTTGGAACTAGAATGATCTAAGTTATTAAAAAGCGTCATTTCTAAACTACGCGAATATTCTCTCCAGGTAACCAAATAAGAAAACAAATAAAGAAACTATTAAGATTTGCTTTAACAAACTGCACTGGCCAACGTTCACGCTATCGCGGTCTTCGGCGCTTTCTATGTCTGTGATCTGTAATTTTAAACAATTTCACAGAATTATCCCTAAATACGACAAGCAGCAAATTATAGTTGAATACTTAATCTGGAAAAAAGAACTCCTTTATGGGCAAACATTGTTTAACAAATTTTTCATTTTTCTGTTACCGCTGGTGACACAACATTTCCCTGCTTATTTGAAGGGTTAATAATACTCAGTGGACCTTTACCATCCATCTGCTTACGTTAGTGCACATGTACTATTCACCTGTAAATCTACACCCAAAGAATTGGCCGTTTACGTTGTAAACTTTTACAAGCAAACGCATATTTGCATGTACACGCTTATTTACACGCACACATCACACACGTAGAAATTTAGTTTTTCTTATTATCTATAAACAATTATTGCATAAATATTAATTCAGTATATTACTATCAAATAGTTTATTCAATTTTTGCAAATCCTTCATATACACACACACGCACATCACACTTTCTATGTGTACAACAGCCTGAATTTTGTATCCTTCATTCATTTAAGTTTATATTTTACTCATTACGTTCCTTTCTCGCGTATCTAACTGTTCTGTCGTATCTCTAAGCTCAACTGAAAATTCCGACTATACCAGAGTTGTGGTGGTTGAATATTAAAAAAGTTCTCTTCAAAAGCTCCATGTATTGAGTACAGATTATAAAACACCCTCTATGAAATTTCAAATGAAGGAAGTGAACCATAATTTTACCACCACAAGTTTTTTAATATTTTTTGATTTTTACAAAGAAAAAGAGCCAGCAATTTTTAGAAAATTCTGAGAGAGAATGTTTATATGCGATTTTTTGATTTTTACAAAGAAAAAGTGCCCGCAATTTTTAGAAATTTTGAGAGAGAATGTTTATATGCGATTTTTTGATTTTTACAAAGAAAAAGTGCCTGCAATTTTAGAAAATCTGAGAGAGAATGTTTATATGCGATTTTTTGATTTTTACAAAGAAAAAGTGGCCGCAATTTTTAGAAATTCTGAGAGAAAATGTTTGTATGCGATATTTTGATTTTTGCAAAGAAAAAGTGCCCGCAATTTTTAGAAATTTTGAGAGAGAATGTTTATATGCGATTTTTTGATTTTTACAAAGAAAAAGTGCCCGCAATTTTTAGAAATTCTGAGAGAGAATGTTTATATGCGATTTTTTGATTTTTACAAAGAAAAAGTGACCGCAATTTTTAGAAATTTTGAGAGAGAATGTTTTTATGCGATTTTTTGATTTTTACAAAGAAAAAGTGCCTGCAATTTTAGAAAATCTGAGAGAGAATGTTTATATGCGATTTTTTGATTTTTACAAAGAAAAAGTGACCGCAATTTTAGAAATTCGGAGAGAGAATGTTTATATGCGATTTTTTGATTTTTACAAAGAAAAAGTGCCCGCAATTTTTAGAAATTCTGAGAGAGAATGTTTGTATGCGATATTTTGATTTTTGCAAAGAAAAAGTGCCCGCAATTTTTAGTTTAGAAATTACAAAGAAAAAGTGCGTGAGCTTACTTTTTTAAATATTTACACATTAACTGATTAAATTGTTAATACGAAAATTTTATTATTCAATCGAATTAATTCAAATTATTGCAGACTTAATGCATGGCTGACAAGAGCCCTCACAAGACATGTGCGCGAATGGGTTTGCACTCAAATAATCACTCTTTAGAATAAGTGACGAAAGTACGATACTTAGGGAATCCTTTCCCTTAAAAAAACGTTACTGCCGGCCAATGTTTATTTTTTGGTACGCCTTGAATTTTTTCGCGACACTAAGGTAATTTTCAGTGTGTAATTGTAAGGTGTGGTCTCTGATGTCGCGTTTGTACCTTTTGAAAAGTGGTTCGTTTAATTCAAGTGAAATTTGATAATTGATCAATCTGTAATAACTCAATAAGCAATGAAATTTGATGCATATCTTAAATGTTTTTCCCACCATTGTTTATCTACACATATGACACAATAATTTCTTATGCTCTCCTTGTCTGTAAAATTATTCATTTATGCATAAATTAAGTAATTAGATATCGAATAATTAATGCAAGATCAAAGGAAAACGTAAATAAAAATTGAAGTAAAAAATTTACGCAAAATTTGACTTTAAAAATTTAAAAATTCAAACTAACATTGAATTTACATAAAAATTAAATGAAAAATAAATTACGAATGAACGGTAAAAACAAAATTTATGCGACCTTAAACATCATATGCAAAATTATAAAAATATTACAAAAAAAGAAGTTGGAAAAGTTAAACAAAATTTGTGAAAGAAACATTTGGAGTCAGAAAACTAAAAGAGAGTGACTGAATCTTTACCCGACCTCCATTATCTTTAAAAAAAACACAAATTGCAATATTGTATTACAATTTCCATACAGGTGGTGAGCGATCACCTGGAGAATATACACGAAAGTCTTTACCTACATCTATTGCAGTTTATGAACAACGAGCAAAAAAAACGTTTTTCTGAGAAGGAGGGTATTCAAAACTTACTTTGTACTATAAACGTGGCCTTTGATCGATTTGATCTTTTTCCCATATCAACCCACAGGCAATGGCCAAATTTTTTTGTTCTATTCACTTTTCGTACAGGCTATAGTAAATGTGTACGTAACACGTGGAAGGATTTAATATAGACCCACTCGATTCAAAATCATTTTGTGAATCAATTTAAGCTTGTCTGTCCGCCTGATTTCTGCCCACATAATACTGGGTTCTACCTATTTTTATATATTTATTTTATTATTTTATTTACTTATACATAAAACTCCACTAACACAAATTAACAGTCGAATTCAATTGACTCTTAGGAGTAAGTCTTGTAATAATTAATATTAAAAAGTAGTATAAAGAATATAAGGAGAAATAAGGGAAAAAAATATATGTATAATAATTATTAAATAATAATTCATATATATATAAATAAGAAGGAAAAAGAAAAAAATCAGGTACACAACTAGCACAGAGACACACCCACAACCACTACAGAACCAAATTGCAAATGAACCTGTAAGCCATCGCAAATATGCAAAAGCTTGGCAATCCATACAATAAACGCCACTGATTAATTTTCGAATCATAATGAGATATTAAGATTAAAAGTTAGTTTAAATACGACATAGGTAAATCGCGCGTATTAAGCAAAGTTGATTTAAGAATCCAATATTGAGATTAAGTGATAGACATTTAGGTTTCTGCAAACAACTCTGAATGTGTTAAACAGCTCATAATTATATTTACATTGACTAAGCTTAATGAACATAAAGTGCCTAGAGAAGCGGTTAGGGACATTAAAGCTTACCTCATCAAGTAATGTGGACGAATCAATAGTACCATTAATTAACTTAATTAAGAAGGAGACACGAAGAATAAATCTGCGTTTATCAAGTGACGACTAGGATAACAGAAGGAATCTATTTTCATAAGGAGGCAAAGAGACAAGCGGTTCCCAAACAAAATTTCTAAAGGCGAACAGCAAGATTTGCTTTTGAACTTATTCAATTGAATGTACATAACACCTATAGGGGAGAGACCATACAACTGAGGCATGCAAATATTGGTCTAACTAAGCACATGTGTACTTTTTTTGTAACGTAAGGATCCGCAAACCTGGTTCAAAGAACCATAGCAATGCAAGGAACCGTGGAAAGGGGTTTCCACCACAATGCCATATCAGTCAGCTAATGAAGTCAAATAAACTATGGATAAACCAGTGAAAGCAGAGCTTAGATGGAGTTACCCAAACCTTGTGGAATAAGCCGGCGCTTGAGCAAAACACCAGATGCAAACGCGCTCAGTACAGGTGTCGTCTCAGAAGTAGAGAGAGCCAGACTATATTCAATGCTACTGTGAACTATCTTGACACCTATGGCCTCTAAGTCTCTGAATGCAGAGTACTCAGGGCCCACCAACAACACGTGTTCATAGTCTTCAGACAGACAGCCACATTGGCAAGCCTCAGTTTCAAGATCTGTTTCATGCAAAAATCTACTCAGAAATCCGTGGCCTGTAAAGATGAGATGTAGGCTGAAGCTAAAAACCTGGGTGATTTTCTACAAAGAAAACATCAGGAGTAAAGTTAAAAGAAACTCTACCGTTCTCACTATTATCCCGACGTGATTGCCACAAGGCACGGACACATCTGCCCATTGTTTCGACACAAGGCGGACCCCATCGTCAAACTCTTTCCGACTAGAGAATAAACCATTAAGGTTCATCTCATGTGACTTAGCATCTGATGGGCGGACTGAACCAAAACTCGCGGGCCTAATTTGTTCACAACAGAAACGTGAAGCCCGGCTTTCCCAAACTTTACGTTGATTACAATCTTCACCCTCTCCGCAACGGATGGCGTACGGACTACAGCTCCACCATAGCGGATGAGTTTAATACAGTAACCGGAACGCCCAACGTCGGTCGCAAATGTTCCACCCCCCGTTTAATGCGTCCTCTAGGCACGCATTTTCAGCCACCAATACGAAGAAAATTATCCCGTATTCGCCGCCTAAGCCCAAGAGCCCACTCGCAGCCTGAAGCGAAGCATTGTCCATTGAGACTACGTATTTTTGAAGGTGAGTCGTAATCGCCGACCCTGCAGCAGCATTCCGTTCCTCCGTGCGCACTGACCTGCTAGCCGCAGAAGCTGCCGCACCCACTTCAAGTGCAGAGGCAGCGGATGCGACCACAGGGTCTGTTTTAGCCTTGCGCCTCTTATAAGCGCCCGAACGGCAGCCCGAAACCATAGACATTGAATCGCTTCGGCGCATATTTAGTTCAACCGCAGTGTGGCTATCCGATACATCGGACGGACTGTGGTTACGCTTTGCACCACCCATTTATAGTAAACCAGCCTTCTGGCCACCCTCCGTCCCGAAATTTCATCGTCAGAGGACGTCATTTCTTCGGACAATCACCCCACAACACTCTTTGGACCTAGGTTCTTTTTCTTATTCTTCCCCATTGTGCACTAAATATGAGAGATATTAAAATATCTTACTCAGTGCACTAGTATAGTATATAAGGCAAACTGTTAGATTTAAATTTATATATAATTAGATATATGAGAAAATAACACTAACCCCAACAATTGGATAGTACTATTGGGCTGCTCTGCACTTGCCCATTCTATTTCGAACCACACCATCAAATGGCGAATATCGCAGCACAGCAACACCACCAAGTGGTAAAAAGTTCGTGCTTCTGCTCGACCACTTCTGCTTCACCACCACCTTATCGAGTCAGCAGTCTCACAATGCTCCAACATCACTTATTTTCACTTATTTTCTATGTGAAAATAATTTATTTTACATGTGAAAATTATTTATACATATTTTCACAGTTTTTCGAGTCAAAAACCTTAATCTGCACCAAACTCGACTTTACTGATCTCATGAATTTTTAATGAAACTCTGAGTTTACTTTATATATGCAACTAAATGATATTTTATCATAAAAAATCACAAATGCTCACCAGTTTAGACTTGAAAATGGCTATGCCCCTCAACCTGGAGTTTGAAGATCAATAAATTATGGTTAACTAAGTCAAACGCTTTCCTACAATCAGTGTGTGTAGGACATCCAAACGAGGGCCACTAGGAAAACCCTTGCAAACATGGCAAGTAAACTCTAAGACAGACAGACAGTAAACTCTAAGATTTCTTTTCCTGCTGAGTAACAATTCGCTCAAACAATTTAAGT